>JASGCC010000134.1:0-56559 GCA_030067915.1 Hydractinia echinata
AACAATTTTGAAGCCGAAATGTCAAAAAATCAATTAAGCGAAGAATAAACTTGAAATAAAAAGTCATTATTGAAACATTGTATTACGGTTCTAAACAAAAGTTTACACAAAATATTAAAACAGATGGTTTTTGAGAAAACACATCTAAATCAAACAAAAATAATTTATTAGCATGTCGCTATATATTGCCATTACCCATTAATCTTCCACAAAAAGGTTATAAAACACAATCAAAATTTAAAAAATCAGTATTTCAGTGTCATACAGTCCATCGCGTTAGATTACAAAATATAAAAAACAAAAAACAGTTTCAGTCAGAACATTAATAAGTTATTTTTTTATCATCAGCAACATTTATCCCTACAAAATTTTGTAAAATTCTCAAGAAAAACAAAACACGTGAAACCATGGAATTTTCTTCCGAGAACAAAATAGTTTAACATCAATACAGTTAGTTTCTCCCAATATGTTATATTACGAAGTATAAAGACATCAGCTTATCACACAGCTTAACAACAGAAGTCCGATTCTACAAAGATTTGTTCTTTTACAGTATATATTGTATGTGGTTATTTCCCAAAAGTTTCACAAAATTTCAAAAAAAACAGCATTTGCAACCAAACAATATAAACTGACAACCATACCATCCTCTCATAAATTTTTAACCCAAAGTCATAAACCCCACGTATAAAATTTCCAATCAAATGTAAAAAACCCCTGTAAAAAAACCTGCATTTTAACATGTAGATGACAAAAGTTCAACGGGATGAGAAACAAAACAATAAAAAATAACGTAACACACACACACTTTAAATTCTACAAAATTTGTCCCACTTGTGATATTGCATGTGGTCCCCTTGTAAAGTTTGCAGGTAATGTGAAAAAACTATACATTATGGGCAATTTAACAATGGGTCACACTATACTATCCTAAAAGTTCAAAAAAGATTTTGTAGCTAGCTTGCTACATCATAATTCGTGTTCAAAAAAGAAGAAAAGTTTGACTACTAAGGTAGCTATAAATACCTAAAACAAAGAGGAATAACAACGTAACTTATAGGTTAGAGCTAACTATGGGATGGAGCCTTCTTGAAGCTAACATTAGCTAGCTAACAGTAGCTAGGACAACCAGTTAAATACACTTAAGCTGGGGAGACTTAGCTACGTCTATAGCTAGCCATTTGTGCTTAGTAAAACACATATAAAGGAAATCAATAGATATGTAAAAATTATGACATTTGCAGTTAGTTCCACAAACCAATATTTTCTAATTCGCTAGCACATTGTAGCCAGCTAACAGCTTTATGTAGCATTTTGAATTTTAGGACAAATACATTAGTTACGCACCAGGAGAGACATTAATTATGCAAAAAAAATAAAAAATATGCTAGCTTCTTTAATAAAAACGCGGTAAACTTTAAGAATTTGAAGCTCTTATGGATTTTTTTGAGAATACGATTCTCCTTGACAATTTTAAGTGTCCTACATATAAAAACGGAACGTCTAAAAAATATCAAAGTTCTTACTTTTTTCTGAATTCCAAGTCACTTGAAACTTGAAACGCTAGCATTCATTTTCTACTTCTAACTTTACTTTACTACTTCTAGCTCACTCTTCACTTCCGAAGTAACTTATTGTGGCTTCCAACTTCACTTTTCTACTTTTACTTCTACTTCTTCACTTGGACTTTTTCTTTCTTTCTCATATATTCTTTTTTTGAAACACTTTACCATTTCACTTTTTGCACTTTTTTGAAGACGAAGGGACCGTTGTTTTGTTGTTGTTTTGTGTGTCGATGGTAACCCAGTTCCAAATTATATGCTTTTTTAATCCACTCCACTTCTTCACTTTGACTTTCCTTGCTCTTAATATCTGCACTTTTTTATGACTAAGGGATCGTCGAAAATAAGACATTTTTTATCCGTTTCTTTAGTTCGCCTTTTGTCGAGAACTTTGTCGAGAGATTTTTATGTTTGTTTGTTTTTACGCCAAGGGAACTTTCTATTCGAATGCCGTCCCGTTCGAAAGTACGAATTTGAGCGAATCATGTTGTTTATTTTGTATCACGTGGTTTCTAACGGTTGCGAGACAAATGTAAACAAAACAAAAAAACTCGAAAAACTCGCGCATTCGGGTGATAAAAAATATCGTCTTTGCAAAAGTCACAGACACACAGACACACTCTCCGTATTATTATAAGAGACTAGTCGATAAGGCCCGTGGAAAAATCCACTTAGGCAAAAGCCCAATGAAAAAATAGGTTGCTTTAGATGTTTTGATGACGTCAGCAGTGCATATACAAAAAAAAATGTTCTTAAAATCTTACACCAAATATCAAATGTCAAATAGCATTAAATCCTCCACACAAATCTTACACAAAATAAAAAAGAACAGCATGCAAGGTGCAAAATCTAGGTGATAAAAAGTTACAACAACGACACTCACAAAATCAACACTCACAACACCGACTAAACCGACAGTAAGAATACCGACAGTTACAACACCGACAGTCACAACACGGATAATAACAATGTTAGAAATAACGCATCTCAAATATGTACATCTTTTAAGTGATTATGTTGAAAACCCTCAGTATTTTATTCTGAAATGTCAAAAAGGAGGCCTGCAAGAGTTAGCACAAATCAACAAAAATAAGTTCTTTACACATTTTAAATATTGTCTTTCCCTTAAAAGCTTATACAAAAATATAAAAAAAACAAAGTTTGGAAAACATCAAATTTAATTTAAAATTTTGCATACCATCCTCCCCCGCAAAGTTACACAAAAATGGCTTAGTAACCGTTTAGCCGGTCTATACGGGAAAATATAGACCGAGGTCATGACGTCATGGACCGAACGCAGTGAGGTCCATGCGAGTGACAGAGGTCTATATTTTCCCGTATAGACAGGCTAATAAGGTTAATAAGTCATTTATTACCCCACTGATTATTTCATAACCATTAATGAAAAAAAGGTTTTAGAGTCCAGGGGTCTTTACCAAAAACAAGGCTTAGGTGGAAACCATGTAACTTTCTTTATATTTCGAACGTACACAGACATTCGATCCAAAACTCGTTCAAAAATAAACAATACAATACAACTTTTAAAAATAGAATATTTCAAAACAGTTTTAAAATTCAATTCTTTGTCGTTTCGCTGGTGGAGTGTTCGTATTAAAATTAAATGTACAATTGTTAAAATTTCCTCCGGAAATAAATGAAGAGAGAATTGAAGACTGCGTGGAACTGGAAGTATTAAGAGCTGTCGATTGGTTATGTACGTCAAGTTGGTTATTATTTGAGCTCAAGATGTTTGACATTTTGTAACGGTGAGTGGTACTAGCTGATTTGTAATTTCTTAACGAATCAATATTTTTGTGACCACTGTGTTGGGCTACATAAACTTCGGGGACATTTGCATCCAAAAGCTTTCCAATCGATGTTGTCCTGCTATGAATTCGTCTATTTCATTTAAATCGTCGAATAAACTATCGTCTACCAGACGAAAACAAGGAGTAATTGACATTTTTCTACCACTTTAAATTAACTTTCTTGTTTTGTTTTTGTTTTGATGTCGGTTAATAAGGCGTCATATAGACTGGTCACGTGAAAAAAAAAACCAATCAAATTTTCCGAGAACGTTCGAATAAACGTAAACATTCGAAAATACCCAACAGTGGGGTAATAAATGTAAAAATCAACCAGTTAAGAACACAAAAATTTTCTTTTTTAGTATGATGATCCATACTGCCCTTTACCAACAATTTTAAACCTAAATGTCAAAAAATCAATAAGCAAAGAATAAACTTGAATCAACAAACATTGTATATATACGGTTCATAAACAAAGGTTTACACAAAATGTAAAACAGATCGGTTTTTGAGAAACACATCTAAATCAACAAAAATAAGTTCATTCAGCATGTCGTATATTGCCATTACCCATTAATCTTCCACAAAAAGGTTATGAAACACATCAAAATTTAAAAAAATCAGTGATTTCAGTGCATACAGTCCATCCGTTTAGATTACAAAATATAAAAAACAAAAACAGTTTCAGTCAGAACATTAAGTAATTTTTTTATCATCAGCAAACATTTATCCGTACAAAATTTTGTAAAATTCTCAAGAAAAACAAAAACGTGAAACCATGGAATTTTCGTCCGAAGATGTACTTAGTGTACGAAAAGTTTAACAAATAAATACTTTTTAACTTTCAAACTCGTTTTATTTTTTTCTTAATTAGTAAACTATGGCTGTTATTTTTACCGGTAAAGACATCAGCTTTACAACAGCTTACAGTGAAGTCTGATTCTACAAAGATTTGTTCTTTCAGTATATATATTGCATGTGGTTTATTTCCGCAAAAGGTTGCACAAAATTTCAAAAAACAGCATTTCGCAACACGAACAATATGAACTGACAACCATACCATCCTGTCATAAATTTTTTTAACCCAAAGTCATAAACCCACGTATATAAATTTCCAATCAAATGTCAAAAACCCCTGTAAAAAAACCTGACATTTTACATGTAGGATGACAAAAGTTTAACAGGATGAGGAAACAAAACGATAAAAAATAACGTAACACACACACACTTTAAATTCTATAAAATTCGTTCCACTTGTCATATTGTGGTCCCCTTGTGAAGTTTACAGGAAATGTGAAAAAATTATTCTCTATGGGCATAAAAATGTGTCACAGTATCCTAAAAGTTCAAGAAAGATTTTGTAGCTAGCTTGTTGTTACATCATAATTCGTGTTCAAAAAAGAAGAGAGGTTTGACTACTAAGGTAGCTATAAATACCTAAAAAAAGAGGAATAACAACAAAACTCATAGATTAGAGCTAGCTATGGGATGGAGCCTTGAAGCTAACATTAGCTAGCTAGCTAACAAAACAGTATATACCTAAGACACCCAGTTAAATATACTTAAGCTGGGGAGACTTATAGCTACGTCTATAGCTAGCTATTTATGCTTAGTTTAGTACAACACATATAAAGGAAAACAATAGCAATGTAAAAATTATGACATTTGCAGTTAGTTCAACAAACCAAAACTTTCCATTTCGCCAGCTAACAGCTTTATGCCGCATTTTCAATTTTAGCACATTAATTATGCAAACAATTGCTGGCTTTTTTATAAAAAACGCGGTAAAATATAAAAATTAAAGAATTTGAAGCTCCAATGGATTTTTTTTGAGAATGCGATTCTTTTTTGCTACATATAAAAACGGAACGTCTAAAAATATTAAAGTTCTTACTTTTTCTCAATTCCAATTCACTTGAAACTCTAGCATTCATTTTGTACTTCTAACTTTACTTTACTACTTCCTAGCTCCACTCTTCACTTCCGAAGTAACTTCTTGTCTTGTGGCTTTCAACTTTATTTTTCTACTTCTACTTCTTTACTTAGAATTTACTTCTAACTTTACTTTACTACTTCCTAGCTCCACTCTTCACTTCCGAAGTAACTTCTTGTGGCTTTCAACTTTTTCTTTACTTAGAGTTTTCTTTCTCTGAATCACTTTTTGCACTTTTTTCAAGACGAAGGGACCTTTTGTGTTATTTTTTTCGGTGTCGAGGGACACCATTTTTGGAAAGTTAGCCGTTAAATTTATTTCAGCAAATCAAATTGAGTCTTTTTCATCACGTGACGTAAACAAAGTAAAACCGCTAGCAAAATGGACATAATTTTTTCGGCAACATCAAAGATTTTTTCGGCCACATCAAAGAAAAATGAGCATATCAACTTTGCCTGTCACAGAGACACGGAACTGGCGTATTATTATAGAGATTATGGCAGACGAAGGTTTTAACATTTTGGACGAATGTACAACACGACCACTTTATTAATGGTAATATTACAAAAGTTTTTATTTTGGTTGAGCACGTTATAGGTTGGTTAAAAACCTTTTAAACTTTCCATTTCTAAAATTTCTAATGTATTTTCTGCATTTTGTTCTTCACCATTTGGGCTAACTGGAACATTTTTTTGTATTTTGGTCAGATTTTCTTTGAAAAACACATGATGTAAAAATAATCTGGTTCACTGAGTTTTAAACAATACTTCTGGAGCTACCACTTCCAGACATTCAAACCAAAATTGTTCATCAAAATTCAATATTTCAAGGAAATAACCAGCAAATGAAAATACGAAAAAGTCACAGTGTTTATAACCAGTAACTCCCATTTGACCTTGTAATTGATGGATTTCGCTTTAGTTGCGGCATTCCGTTTCACAATTCCAAATGAGAATTATTTTCACTATCTGGTGTGCTCTAATTACGGATACTGGAAATTTTATTTAACTAAGCCTTTTCCCTGGTAACAACAATCAACGACTAGGTCCGGTGTAGCAGAAATATATAAAGAAATATAGTCAGGATGAATTTTCAATCCAGGATTTTCAAATGAAGTTTTTTAGTGTTTTTTTTTTATTTCAAACTTGTATTCTTGTTTTGCATGAATTTTAACATCACAATTTGCCTTAGTATGTACAACAGTCAATTTTTTTCTGTTTAATTAGTTTTGCTAAACAGCTCTTTGAATTTCAGGTTATAAGTCACTGTATAATTATCACGTCTTTTTTCAGCATTTTGTAATTCCATTTCTAATTTGTCAGACATTGTCATAAATGTAATTTTGTTTTTTAACTTGATGTTTCGTTTTGATAAAGTTTCTGTTGTTGATTTTTTGCTTTCTTTATCTTAGAAGTTTGATAATTTTCCATGTTCTACTATTTTTGTTGTTTTTGGTACATTCCACTACCTAGCTCACTAGTACATGCAACTTTTGTCATTCCGGCAAGTTCTTCATCACTCCCAACAACTTTTTGGGATAGAAAGAAATTTTGTAAGTGCCAAATGACTCCATAACTTGAAGTCATTACCGTAAGCTTGCTAGGCACTGATAGCTCAAAATTGAGTTTGTAGCGCTGATTCAATATAAGCCGCGCGAAATTAAATTCCGACAGGCTCGGCGAGATTGTAATACGGTGTATTAGTGGGAGATACATTTAGTTAGTTAAATAAAGAAGACTTTCCTTATCTCGGCACAGTCAGTTATCGAAAGTAGTGCCAGTATAAAAAAGTGTTGTTGTATCTCTTGGTATAAACGAAAGTGTATTCCTGAGATTACCATGAGTTATCATTGCTCAATTACATGCTAAGGGCTTTAGGGATTTATTCTTGGCTCTTTTTTCTATATGTAAATGAAGGATTTTCAAAAAAGGTGTAAAAAGTGAAAATTTTGTATAATGGATGTTTTTTTTTGCTTCTACAATCATGTTCATAAATTATTGGAAAAACGGCTTTTGAGGCTTTCTTCAGAGTCTGCCCCCTCTCTCCCTACAATCAGTGTTGATTTTGTGTTGATTTGTCCCCGAAAATACCTCCAACCAACACTGAAGAGTGGGGGGAAGAGGGTGAGAGTGGTTTTTCCGAAACTATTATAAACATGATTGTAGATCCTGCCTACTGGATAATGTTATTATTAAAATGTCTAACTTCTTTTAGAATTACAACGAACGAAACACTTCAATCGAAGCCTACTTTAAACCCTCAATGCTTGAAGATCCGTGGAAGAAATTGGAAGAAAAAATGTTGAAAAAGAAGATGGAAGAAGAGGAAAAATGACAAATTAGAAAAAGTTCCTGTTAATTGAGAAATAAAGTTAATCCCATTGTCAAACACAAACATCTGACGAACGTCATTGTCAAATTTGTTGGAAATTGAACATGTTGTTGACAGAAGCGAGGAAGATTTAATGACTTTCGTTAAAGGCTTCATAAAAAACTTGACAGAAATAGCGTCTAAATTGCACTTGATGTTCATTTCTGATTGTACTGTAAGTTTCAAATAATTTTCATGCAATAGCTAGAGTAAAAAGCTTTTAACAGGCACATAAGATAACTAAGACATGATTTTATATTTAAACATAACACCACGTACGTAATGTATAGAGCTTGATTTCCATTATTATGGGTTAACATGAGTTAATTTGGACGAGTTAATCTAACCTACGATTAGAAACGTATTAAAAAAAATAACCCAGGTGTAACTTACGTTAACTCATGGTTAAAAAGATCAACAGATACCAACAATCTGCTGTATACAAGTCATAGTTGGAACCTATGCATAAAATCACATTTTTTAAAAGAGAAATAAAATAAATTTAAAAATAAGTAATGTAGAATTTATTAATTCAGGGAGAAGACAACAACGATAAAACGGCGAAAAGGTTTTCGATTCTTTTGAGTTAATGGTTAATGAATTTTAACATATTTGCTTGGTATTTCTTGCTTAGTAGCTAAATATGCTTCGCACTCCTCGGTAGTGCACGACATTTTTTTATTCCCTATTTTTTGTACAAGTAAAAGCAATTCTTCCTCTATAAACCATCTTTATCAGCACTATCTTCAAGAGAAAAGTACGAAAGATGAGTAAATTTCTTCTTAACTGAAAAATATTCAACCTACGAAACAAAACAAAGAAAAGACCCCATAAAATTAACCCACATTAACACATAATTTTCTTCTCAAGTGAAAACTACAGATAAACATGTAAAATTAACTCAAAAACATTAACTCATCCGATTAGTATTATCTTCAACGTAAGAAATTCAACTCGTTTAAAAAGGTCACAGAAGTATATGCGTAAAAATCATAAAAACAAATGGGTTTAGCACAAATGTGTAATGAAAAACACAACTTTTACACGAATTTCTAACGTGTATGCATTCTAAGATCTTACTCTCGGTGGCGGGAATACAAATCCGATAAAAATATACAGCAATCTTGCATGCGGGATCACTCTATTAAACCAGAGAATGAGGAGACAATTTTTTTTTGAAGCAGGTATGACCATAATGTTGTGCAGGGAGATGACGCAAATTAGGGAAAAGCATAAGACACAATTTTATTATTTTTTTCTTAACCTTAAGAGTTGCCATGTTTCCTTTTTAAAACCAAATTAAGAAATCGTAAAATGGAACACTCTAGCATAATACTCGGGGTATTATGCTTGAGTGTTCTTCTTGTAGCATATGTGGTGATAGGTAATCTTTTAAAAACTATTGTAAAATGTCTATTATAATAATAGTCGTATTTTGTCTGTCTGTTCGCAAGAGTACGGCGGTTTGTTCTCGTAAGCAGCTTCAATTTCTTTCGACGTTAAAATTCTTTTCCATAAAAAAAAATTGGTTATACGTCCTCCAATCCCTTGATTCACTTCATTAACCACACACCTATTGTTGCTCCCTTCATCGGCGTCATTGCCGAGAGCAAGCTGTATAAATTGCTTGCTGTTGCTGGAATGCAAAGGAATTATCTTTGAATTTTCGATTTTCGATTTTTCTTGTGCGTTAATGTAAAATTTCATCAATGACTTGTTCCCGTCAAGCGTCATAACAACGTGAGTCCATTGGTTATCTAATGGTTCCTGATAATGCTGAAAATGAGAAACATATAGTGAATAAAAACAAAGAAAGAACAATCTCTTTAATAATAGCCGTATTTTGTCTGTCTCTGCGCAAAATGGTACCTCAAGTAGCGAGACATGCGAAATGCTGTATATAAAGAACGACTAGTCTCTATAATAATAGCCGTATTCCGTCTGTCTGTCTGTTCAAAAGGATTACCGATATTCCTTTGATCCTTCCGCGAGTTTTTAGAAACCAGGGGGTTGTTTAAGCGAAAATCTTATTACTTATTAAAGTAAATTCTAGAAATTTCTTTAATTAAGTTAATTATTTCAATTTATTAACTTAACTAAGAAAAATAAATTAAGTGATTAAAGTGAATGCAATTATTTTAATACGCCATTTTTAATAATAATTACCCCCGTGACCTCAATTGGCGTTTTCGCTCAGGAGCCAAGGAAAACAAGTGAGACCCGTCGCATGTTTCAACCCTGACCGGATAAATATTTACATAAACAATCCGGTTCCTCCCCGCACTTTTGCCTCGATTTAACTAACCAATCAGCAATCTTGATTATATGTATAAACCAATCAAAAAGCATTGCATTTTCCGCGGCAATTGTTACACTTTTACTGCCCGGATAAGAAAATAGAAAATACGATGCAGCAACGAATTCATGGCAAGATAAGACAAAAAGATTTTCTGGTTAATTCTTTCGAAAATATCTGATTAATTATTTGCCGTTCTTATCGTTGCTAATTTCTACTTTTGGAATTACTTTCCATTTCTACTTGTGAGAATACAATTACCTAGCTACATCTTTTGTGTTTGCTTAATTTTAGTTTATTATTTCTTAGCTGCGTTCTTAGCAAAGTTTTATTCTTTAGCTAGCTACGTACCTATAGCTATGGGCTACATATAGCTAGCTTAAGAATAAACACTGGTGTGGCTGCTAAAACACTACACCACATAAAATGGATTTTCCTTAGCCAAATGAACCTTTCTTATTGGAACATGATTATGCATTACCTCGCTTGGAAAATGTTGAAGATGTTAGGGTTGAGCATGCTGAAAGGCAAAGACAACATCATCTTGAAGTTGTACGACAAAGGAGAGCCAATGAAACTTTAGAACAGGCCCAACAGCGTAGAGCAGCAGATGCTCTACGCCAAATTACAAGACGAGCAGCAGAAAATGTGGAACAGGTCGATGTACAACGTCATCGTGTAAATAGAGCTAATGAATTGCCCCACCAAGCTGCAGCAAGACGTAGAGCTGATCTTTTACGTCATCGCTTAGCTAGGGCTGCTGATAGAGCAAATCTACGTCTTCAGCAGCCACATGTACACAGAGAAAATGAATTAGCCCAGCAAGCTGCAGTTAGGCTTAGGACAGACCTTTTACGTCAGCGAGCTAGGCCTCCACGTTTGCTAAATTTACCTAGGATTAACAATGTCTTACCTCCTACACATTCTGCAGGTCAGTTTAATATTGTATGTCAGCATTGTGGAGCTAAATTTAATAATGAAAATCATTTTAAGTGTTGTCACAATGGTAAAGTGGCTCTGCCTGCTATATTACAATTTCCTGCTGAAATACGTGAATTGTTAAGCAACGACTCTGCCCAAGCTAAACAGTTTCGTAAGTATATCAGAGTATGCAATAATGCATTTAGTTTTGCTTATTTGTCAGCAAACATTCGACCACCGCCAGGTCATGGACCGCCCTGTTTTAGAATATGTGGTCAATTTTTTCACAGATATGGTGCTTTATTACCTGCTCAAAATGAAATACCTAATTTTAGCCAATTGTATATTGTAGAGGCTGCAGCTGCCTTAAACATGCGCATTGAGAATCCAACACATGCTCATTGTAATCGTGAAACAATGCAGATAATTCAACATGTTCTTAACAGGGATTCTCCATATAGAATATGGCTGAAGTGGAACGTGAAGAAACAGCCAGAGCAGCTGCGGAAAACATACAGCCTTCTGTTGTAAGTATGGTAATGCGCGAGGGTAATGATCGCAGAAGGTATAATGCACCCTTGCATCAGGAAGTTGCCGCCATCTTTGTTGGTAATGATGTTGCACCTCCTGCTGCAAGAGATATCGTTGTTTATCCACGTAATCAACCTTTGCGGCAAATTTCTTATACATCATGCAATATTGATCCTATGATGTATCCCATTTTATTTCCACGTGGTGAGCCTGGTTGGGACGCAAACATGGCCCATGCCAGGGACCATGTAACTGCAGTTAGAAATAGGCTAACCCAGTTGGAATATTATATTTGTCGCATTGCTATTAGACGAGAATTTTCTGCCCTTCATCTAGCAGCCAAATTGTTTCAGCAATTTTTAGTAGATGCATATGTTAAAGTCGAAGGCCAACGGCTTGCATTTATTCGACGAAATCAGAATCAGCTTCGAGCAGAGTCCTACCAAGGACTTTTGGATTACCTTCAAAATGCTGCAGATCAACGTAACTTACATGCAGGTAATGTTGTTGTCTTGCCTTCTACCTTTTCCGGCTCACCCCGCAACATGCATCAGTTGTACCTTGATGCAATGGCATTGGTTTCAAAGAAAGGTAAGCCAGATTTGTTCTTGACTTTTACATGCAATCCGAAATGGCCAGAAATTGTTACTAATTTGTTACCTGGTCAATGTGCTTCTGATAGACCATATTTGGTTGCAAGGGTCTTTAAATTAAAATTACTTGCTTTGAAAAAAGATTTAAAAGACAGTGTATTAGGTGGTCTGTGTGCACATGTAGATGTTATTGAATTTCAGAAAAGAGGTTTGCCGCATGTCCATATGCTTTTACATCTACACAATGAGTTTAAAGTACGAAGTGCCGATGATATTGACTCATTAATTTGTGCACAGATTCCGGATCAAAACCAAGATGCTGAACTGTATAATATAATAAAGTCATGTATGATCCATGGGCCATGTGGCCACCTTAATAATACATCTCCGTGCATGAAAGAAGGTGAGTGTACTAAGCATTTTCCTAAGCAATTTAATGATGGAACTGTTATCAATGTAGACGGTTATCCCATGTACCATCGGCCTGATAATGGAAGAACGGTTAGAATTCGAAACTTGGATGTTGATAATAGGTGGGTTGTGCCTTATAACCCTTTCCTATGTAAAAAATATATGGCACATATCAACTTGGAAGCATGTGTGTCAATTAAAAGTGTTAAGTATTTGTATAAATATATTTACAAAGGTTATGATACTGCACATATAGAAATCAATGAGCGCATCGATCATGATGAAGTAACTGTTAATTCATATATGCTTTTTATATTTTAGTGTATATAATAGATAGTTGGCTTGGTCCCCTGATTAGCATTAATCTACATTGTTGTCAATTTTATCAGTGGTAGCAGAGGGTAATCACCATGTCGGTGAAGATCAAACCTCCAGAGTTTAAAGAGAAAATTATGAGCGTTATCGTGTAGAGCTAGAAGCTTGGCGTGAAATTACAGACTTAGCGAAGTCGAAACAAGGTATTGCGATTGCCTTGTCGTTACCTGAAAATAGTGAACAGTGTATTCGAAAGAAAGTTTTTGATGAACTAAGTATAGATGACTTAAAGACAGACACTGGTCTGGATACATTGTTAGCGTTTCTTAATACAAAGCTTAAAAAGGACGATTTAGCAGATATGTGGGATAAGTTTGATGATTTTGAAGAATATCGGCGTGAACAAGGACAATCAATAGCAGACTACATTTCAAAATTTGGTCACAAGTACAAGAAACTGTTGAAACAAAAAATGAAATTGCCTTCAGAAATATTAGCATTTAAACTTTTGAAAAATGCTAACATTAGTACGGATGAACGTTTATTGGTTCTTACTGGTATGAATTATGATGAAAGAGACTTTATATGAGCAAGCACAAGCATCTTCAAAAAATTTTTAAGGGGATCAAGTCAAAGCTGACAGAAAAGGAACTGCCATTCAGTTAAGTGCTGCATACTTAGCTGAAAACGAAGATGTTTTACTAGCTGCTGGATTTGTTCGTAAAAATGCTAGTGATAGCTATGGAAGAGGCAAAAGAACTGGTCAATACTTTTCCCAAGGAGGCCGAGGAAGAGGAAGAGTACAAGGACGAGGAAATTCATTTGGCAACCATAACAGAACAACAACGGAAAGAGCAATGAATCCAAAGAATGCGGCAGGTAGAGTTCTAACCTGCATATCATGTGGATCGTATCGACATTTAATTGCTGATTGTCCACACAGTTGGGAAAACTTGACCAAAGCAGCTGTTGTAGAGAATGAATGTCTTTTCACCGGAGGTATTAAACAAGAAGTGCAACTGATAACTATTCATACCGATGTTGTCACTTCTGATATCCCGTTATTGCTATCTTTGAAAGCGATGAAAAAGGCGAAAATCAAATTTAATCTTGAGAATGATTCTGCTGAGATTTTTGGGAAGACCGTCGTTTTGAACCATACCAGTTCTGGTCACTATTGCCTACCAATAAATGGTTCAGAATTTTCAGTTAGTGAAATATTTGCGGTGCAGTTATCCAGTTTAGATGATGAGCATTTGTATCAGAAGTTGCTGAAGCTCCATCGTCAATTTGCTCATCCACCAAGATCCTTTGATATGTGGCCTAGGTTGACAGTTTCGAAGTTTATACCAAGAAAAAAGCCCAGTGATGTTATTGATACTATAATTCTTTATTGGGTTGGTGCAGGGTATGGAGTAATGCAAGCCATGCTGACAGACAATGGAGGCGAATTAACATCTGAAGAATCTAGGGAAGTTGCAAGTATTCTTAACGTTGAAGTATGTACAACAGCTGCGGAGAGCCCTTTTCAAAATGGCCTCTGTGAAAGAGTCCATGCAGTTACAGATTCTATGCTTCTCAAAATGATTGACCAGTGCCCAAAGACCCCTGTTGAAGTTTTACTTTCTGGGGCTACAATGGCAAGAAACGCTTTACAGATGTGGCATGGTTTCAGCAGTTATCAACTAGTGTTTGGTAAAAATCCTAACCTACAAAACATTATGGAAGCTACACCACCAGCTCTTGAAGGATCAACGTCAAGTGAAATACTTGCTCAACATCTTAATGCACTCCATGAAGCAAGAAAAAGTTTTATTCAATCAGAAGCTTCAGAAAGAATTAGACGTGCACTACGAACCAAGATTCGATCATCCGAAGAGACGTTTGAACATGGTGACAACGTCTATTACAAGAGAGAGGGACATGACCGTTGGCTTTGACCAGCGAGAGTGATTTTCCAAAATGGAAAAGTTATATTTGTTCGACATGGCTCAGTTTTTGTGCGTGTATCTCCCAATCGTCTCATCAAAACGAATTACTCAGTGACAAACACCAAGGAGAATATTGAAATAACAAGTCGAGGTGATGAATTTGTTCATCCTAAGGAAAAAGCCATCAATGAGAGGAATGCTTTTTCAGAAGAATTCAGCAATACAGTGCCACAGGAACATACTGGCCCTGTGAATCCCGTGCCAGCATTTGACAAAGACGCAGTTTCTAGCAGGAGTGACATGGATGTAAAACGCTATCCCAAAAAGAACGATGTACTGACAATACAGTACGTTGGAGATAGTGTTGTCTCAAACGTGAGAGTGCTTGACCGTGCAGGTAAATCCTCAGGGAAACACAAAGATTGGTTCAACGACAAAGATCTTGATACAGGAACCTCAACATCTGTGAATTTGAAAGATTTGCAATGGGATTTTCATGTTGATTCTACACAGAAGGATGATGTTCCTAATTCTGCACAGAATGATAGTGTCAAAACAATGGCACATGAACATGTCAACATAGTTTGTTTTGGTACCGAAAGAATATCACAACAATACTGATTGGCTTGTGGCGATTAGTTGCCAGAGGGTATGAAGAGAATTGTTCAGCACCAACAGACTCTCCAACTGTTAGCAAGAGTGGTTTGCGAATATTCTTTGTTGTAACTAATTTGAAGAAATGGAAGATGCAGGCCACTGACATAAAATCAGCAATTTTGCAAGGGAAGAAATTAGGTAGAACAGTCTATGTAAAGCCACCAACAGAAGCAGATACTGCTGATGGTTTTGTCTGGAAATTAAATCACTGTCTGTATGGTTTGAATGATGCCGCAAGGCAGTTTTATGACAGTGTACGTGAAGAGTTGTTGCGGTCTGAATGCCATCAATCAAAATTGGATCCTGCATTATTCTATTTTGAGAAGGATGGTGAATTACATGGTATTTTCGCTTGCCATGTTGATGATTTTCTGCATGCTGGTTCCAGCGTTTTTCAAGAGTGTGTGATCGACAGTTTGAAGGAACGTTTCATTGTTGGTAAGTTCGAAGAAAACGTCTTCAGTTATGTTGGTTTTGAAATAGAGCAAATTGAGTCTGGAATAATGTTACAGCAGAATCAATATGTGGATAACATTGAAAATCCATGTATATCTTCGCAGCGATTGTCGCAAAAGAAAGAAGAACTAACCAACACTGAATATACCCAACTACGTTCGATTGTTGGACGTCTCAACTGGGTTGCCCAAGGAACACGACCTGATCTGGCATATGATGTGGTGGATTTAAGCACAAAATTTAAGAATGCATGTGTTCACGATCTTATTCGAGGGACTAAAAACATACGCAAGCTGAAGCAAGGATCATGCACAATATTTTACCCATTTCTTGCAGAGATAAAAACATGGCGTATTATTGTTTTCTCAGGTGCATCACATGCAAATCTCAGTGATGGTGTATCCAGCATGGGTAGGCATATTGTCTTTCTTGCTGATGCAAACAATCACTGCTGTGTATTGTCCTGGCAAGCTAATAAGATCAAACGTATTGTTCGATAAAACATTGCAGCTGAAACCTTAAGTTTTCAGGAGGGATTGGAAGACGCTATTTTTCATCAAAACATGTTGCTGGAAATATTTGGACAACAGACAGCATCAATGGTGGTGCAAGATTTTCCTATTGATGCCATTGTAGACAACAAAAGTGTTATTGAAGCCATTAACTCGACAAAAATGGTTGATGATCGAAGACTACGTATTGACACCAGCACTATCAAAGAATCATTAAGTAGGGCTGAAATTAGAAGTGTAAAATGGTCCCCAGGATCTTATCAACTTGCCAATTGTCTCAAAAAACGGGGAGCTCAATGTAGTCAACTCAGTCAAACACTGCAGAAGGGCAAGTTAATTGAACAGTGGATCTACTGATTTTTGTTGGTTGAAGTCAATTCAAAACTGTTATAGATGCTTATTGTTTGATTATCGATATTGGTTTTATTCTGAAGATTTTGTGTTCTTAAAACAGCGAGAAACAATGATAGATGAGAATCGATAAACGCTTATATCTTCCACTGTGGACATTTTCATCTTTGGACGTTTCATCTTATGTTTTGGATTTTTCCATTCTTTGTTTTGTTTATTTACTCCACCGCTTCACGGACCAGCCACCATAGTGCGCCAAGAAAGACAGAAATTTTTACTAATGTTAATTCATATATGCTTTGTATATTTCAGTGTATATAATAGATCTTGGGCTTGGTCCCCTGATTGGCATTAATCTACATTGTTGTCAATTTTATCAGTAACAACATTCTTAGATGCTAGATATGTATCTGCACCTGTAGCAAATTGGCGCCTATGTGAATTTCCTATGCATGCTCAGAGTCATTCCATCATAGGACTTCCTGTTCACCTTCCAAATCACCAACAAGTGTTTTTTAGGGAAGGCAACGAGGCTGGTGCTGCTGACAGGGCTGAAAATTCTAAGACGATGTTAACAACCTGGTTTCAATTAAATCAGCAGGACCAGCATGCGCAGCGATTTTTGTACACTAAAATACCTTACCACTTTGTTTTTCGGAATACACATCAACAAAAACGGTGGTTAGTTAAGCAACGCAGTGCTGAAAAGATAGTTAGTAGAATGTATAATGCCAGTATCCGCGAAGGGGAAAGGTATTTTTTGCGCGTGCTTTTATTGCATGTCCCTGGTGCTACGTCTTTTGACGACTTAAGAAATTTCGAAGAAAATTTTTATGCTTTTTTTTAGGGAGGAATGCTTAGCACGAGGATTGTTAGCTGATGACAATCTTTGGATTCGCACCATGAATGAGTTGGTGAAATATGCTTCTCCATCTAAAATAAGAAAAGCATTTTCCTTTATATTGATTCACTGTGAACTGAATAACCCACATGTTGTGGGAAACCTTCCGTGCTGCAACGATGGAGGATTACTTACGTCACCACCCTGAAGTACAGGCAGAACAAATGGTGCTAGGTAAAATTAAAGGTGTTTTTCAGCAATTTGGTAAGCGTCTTACTGATTTTGGTCTTCCTGTTTTACAGGAAGCCTTGCTTGACGATTTGCCAAATGGTGAAGAAATGAGGCAGGAGGCTCTAAATATCAGGCCTTTGTTAAATGCTGAGCAACTTCATGTAGCCGATTCTATTCTAAATGTCGTCACCAATAATAACATTAATGTTGCCAATATTTTCTTCCAAGATGGGCCAGGTGGCACAGGCAAAACGTTTACATATAATTACATTATTAAGGAAGTTATTGCGAGAAATCTGTGTGTTGCTACTTGTGCCTGGACAGGTATTGCTGCTACATTATTGCAGAATGGTAAGACTGTCCATTCTCTTTTCAAGTTACCAGCCCCTGTTTTAGACGGCTGTACATGTAATATAAAACCCAATAGTGACCATGCAGCATTTTTAAGAAGACAGGACATCATTATATTTGATGAAGCCAGCATGATACCTAAATATGCTTTGGAAGCAATTGACAGAATGTTTAGGGATATATGTAATCGTGAAATTCCATTTGCAGGTAAAGTTATTCTTTTGGGAGGAGATTTCCGTCAAGTACTCCCTGTTGTCAGAAGAGCTGGACCTGCACAAATTGTAGAAGTTTGTTTAAAGAGCTCAGAACTCTGACCCTTGACTCGAATTTTCCACCTCCACACGAACATGAGAGCTGGGGAAGGAGAGCAAGTCTTTGCTGAATTTCTTTTAAACCTTGGTAGTGGTCGGGTGCCACAAAAACCAGATGATACAAATCAAGGTTGTATTGAAATTCCCCGTGAATGTGTTCTGCAACCTAATGAAAATATTGTTACTTCTATCTTTAGTGAATTAGATGATGTGGCATCGTGTCATATTAACTCCAACCAACGAAGAAGCGTTGAAAATCAAATCAAACAAATTTTGAATCAGATTCCTGGCAATACCCGCACATATTACAGTATCGACTCTGTTGTTTCGGATGATCGAGAAGAAATTGATTTATATCCAATGGAGTTTAATAATTCCTTAACTCCAAGTGGTATGCCACCACACCAATTAAATGTCAAAGTTGGATGTGTTGTAATGTTGTTGAGAAATCTGTCCCTCAAAGACGGTCTTTGTAATGGTACAAGGTTAATGGTTCGTAATCAGCGTGCAAATGTTATCGATTTTGAAATTCTTACTGGTATTCGTAGAGGTGATCGTGTGTTAATTCCGAGAGTGTCCCTCCGTCCAAATGATACAAATCTACCCTTTCATATTAAACGCACCCAGTTTCCTTTAAGATTGTCTTACGCATTGACTATAAATAAGAGTCAAGGCCAAACTTTTGAGAAAGTTGGTATATTTTTACGTAGACCTTGCTTTAGTCATGGCCAACTTTATGTTGCATTTTCACGTGCTCGGTCATTTCAAGCAGTTAAGGTACGGGTTGTTAATACTTTTAAGCAAGGTTATGTAGGAGATAGGTGTTTTAAAAAAAATATTGTTTTTCCACAAGTATTATAATTTTTCATGTTTCGCTTTTATGCAACACTAAGTTTTCAAGTATTGGTTAGTGTTATGTTGCCTGTAACATAGACCCTGCAATCACATAATTTTAATAAGCAACTTACAATTTTAATTTGGTGCTTATCAAAGTTGTGTAATGCCTACGTGACCATTATATGATGGGTTTCAGGTGTTCTGATGCCTTAATAGGTGTGCTGACAGTGTTAGCATGTTCTGTCTCTAGCTTTAATGGGAGATAGTTCCTCAACTTCAATGATTAAAGTGTGTGTTTACGCCTGAACAAGTGCCGCGTCTACTTGATCTTTGTGGCACACAGTTGTCGCACGCGGTGTTGCTAAAATAAATTGTATATCCTCTTAAAAGAACCTCTATCTCCTACACTGTAAAATATTGTTGTCCACTGCCTGTGAGAATTTGCGTTATATTTTATTGTGCAAATGTATGTTTTTCTTCTCTTATAGGTGGGGTGCGAAATCCAATGGCTTACCTTCTCGCGGTGCATCCTGTTACGTCAATTTTATCTGGATTTATAAACAAACAAAATTTTCGAACTCATAATTACATAAACAGAATTTTAATTTCAGAAATTTACAAAATTGACTTGCAAACACAAAGTAAAATTTTTGTAGCCCTTCCTAAGTTAAAAAACTTTTTACACTAAATGCTCTTTGTTGAAGTCCAGTTAAAGTTCACAAACTGAAAGCCAGGGTTGCCTAATGGGCATTCTTTCTGCAGAAATTTTATATGGTCTGCTATTGTTAAGAAAATCACTATTTATGTAGCTGTACATGTATATTCAGTTGCACAAATTCTATCTCCCTTAATATTCATGCAACTTCATTTAAATAATTTATTTTTAGACTACCTAAAAATGTCAAGATTCGACAGATTTCAAAATTCTGTAGCCCCAGCACCTCCACCAACGGCTACAATGCCTTTAAATTTAATGCAAGCTGCAAGAACAACACCAGCTGCAGCAACAACTACAACGACAACTGCTGCCACAGCTGCAACAACAACACCAGCTGCAGCAACAACAACAACAGCTGCAGCAGCAGCATCAACAACAACAACAACAGCTCAATCAGAGCAAGGAGGCCGCAACGATGTAAGCTCCACCTTCATTACCATCCCTTATAACCTCTACCTCTCTCGCATATTGTCATCACCTTATTGCAGAAAAAGTTTTAATCTCAATATATTTTTTTCTGTATTTTAGAATCTATCCTACCGAGCATATCTGCGGTATCACAGGCATAATCCAGGGCCCAGGTCCAGGGCGTCATACTTGGTGTGGCGTCGCCTCGGGGGCAGGGACCGTGAGGGCTTCCGCTGGCCGGAGTGGCCTGGGCCCTCTACACGTGAAGAGGGGGTAAGATCGATCCTGATAGAACAGGGGCAGTGCTCTATCAAAGTGGAATACCGTTAATCGGTAACCACTTTGATACATGAAATCTTTTAATTAAACTTGAATTAATTTACTCCCCTGTTTGTCAGTGATCGATATCACTCACTTTTTATTGTTATTTATAATTTATTATTTTAAAGTTCCGTTATATTTCCAGTTTTATTATATAGTATGCATTGAAATTCAGCTCTTTGTCAGTCTTCTCTGAAAGTTTGCTTGCTTTTTTTATAGTTTGGCATTAAATACAGTTGTCTCAGTATCAGTTTTAGCCCATATCAATATACCACTGTCATTATTTGGCAGATAACGTAATAGTGTTTGTAGTCTTGTGCATAGTTAGTATCAGTATTTCTAATATTCATAGTTTATTTAAAAAAAATACGGTACTTAAAAATCATTAGCTCTTTGTCAGTCTATAAAAGGTTTGCCTGCTTTTTCTTAGTTTCGCATTAAATTCAATTGCCTCAGTCTTCAGTTTTAGCCAATATCAATATTTTGTAGATGACATGTTTGCAGTCTTTATGCATAGTTAGTATCAATATTTCTAATATTCATAGTTTATGTCAAAAAATATCATACGAAAAATATTTTTTCCACGGGTTAGCGACTAGTCTATATTATAATACCTACGTCTGTCTGTCACGCAAAATGGTACTGCAAGTAGCGAGACGCACGCAATGCGCTATAAAAAGGGCAAACAAACCCGGGGATTATTCCACGGGCCATCGACTAGTATGTACCAATTTTTAAATGTAGTAATTTTTTTTAAGAATGAAAGGTAGATAACGAGGATTAAATAATGTCAGAAGTTATGTGGTGCACAGCAAAATAATCGTTTTTCACCCTTTTTTTGAAAAGTCTTCAAATATGACAAACAAAACAAGACCTATAATATGTATTTACAATGTGTATTTTACATAACCAATATTTAATATAGCGACATAACACAACGAGCTAGCCAAGGTTCTTAAACCTATTTATTTTCGCAACAAGCATATGGGAAAGTGATTAAACATCTGCCCGGACATCCCCTGAGCTCGAAGAGAGACTGATTGTCAGACTATATACAAACAAATTTTTTGAAAAAGAAACATTGCAAAAAATTTAAATGCATATTCATTCATATTCCTTCACCAAAAACACAACAAAACAGGTCACAAAAAAATTACGTGCACGATCGACATCGGGCACCAACCGTGTGCGTGTGCAAAATACTTTTAAGTAAAGTAAGATGCACTGGGAAGGAATTTGTTGACAATTTGTGTGCTCCTGTAAGAAAAACATCTAGAGACCTAGTGACGAACTCAGATGTATCAACCTACGTGTTTGCGCATAGGCAGGTGAGTAATTTTGCTTGTATTTTAGTTTTTTTACTGCAGCTCTATGATGTGTTGACAAAAAAAAAATCAAAAAAACTTCGTTAATAAATAAATTATACTTCAACAAATGTTCTTTTTAATATTAGCCAGCGTCGGGTTCAGCATGATTTGCTTGTACCAGTGTGAATTATAGTGGGTTGGGTACGAAATTTACTTAACCTCGTGGCTTCGGCATATTAAATTTCAAAATACATGTAAATAATTTTCAGTTGTAGAATAACTCAAACAAATACAGTCCTCTTGATTCTGGACCAGACACAGTGTACCAAATTTCATTTCAATCCGAGACCTCGATCGTATTATTGTTTACGGGAAATTCCCTTCATGAAAATATAGACTTAACTTAGAAATATAGACTCAACTAAAATGTTTGTTCCACAAGCAGAAATAATGGTTATTATCAAAAACCCTGGTTAAGAAAATCCTTAAACTTCAAAGGGCCAAAGATCAATTTTTCGCTGATGTTGAAAGTGCGCATTTTTAAAGCTTACCTCCCGAGAAAAATCAAGTTGACCTAAATCGATTCATAACATCTTCAGAAAAAACAATTTAACGTTCATTTTGTTAAAATCGCTACAGGATTCAAGAAACCAGACAATGTTTACCTCATGTTTTTAAAGCCTTGACCTCACTTGATCTACTAGTACTAGTCGTTAGCCCGTGGAAAAGTCCACAGGTTCGCCCGTCCTTTTTATACCGCAATGCGTGCGTCTCGCTATCTGCGCAGCTAAGCTACCATTTTGCGTGACAGACAGACAGACAGACGGACAGACGTATACGGGTATTATAATATAGATAATAATTATGCGTCTGACGTCACTAGTTAGAAGCTCACATTCGGACCCCCGGGATGAGAGGCGAAACTTTGCGCATAGGATGTGATTTGTAAAAAAAAGTTCCACACGTTTGATGAATAAGGACGAATCCTTTTTTCAAATAATAATATGGCTGCTTGCTCAGTACCGTTGTCTAAACCACCAAAAGGAACAAGGTATATCTTTTTTAAACTTTCCCGAAGGTGCAAAACAACGAACTTTATGGATCAAACTGATCAAGAGAGAGGATACACTTCCAAAGAATTTAAAGATCTGCGAAGCTCATTTCACTTCCGAGTGCTTTGATTTTAGAACTGAGTTTGAAAGAAAAAAACAAAAAGAAGAAGGTTAGAAGATTTTTTCATTTTTATCATCATTCATCGAACTCATACGCTATCATCTAATTTGAATACTTTTTTTTTACGGCGACAGGTAAGAAATTCAGTGCACGCAAGTTAGTACCCGGTTCCCTTCCTTCAATTTTTCCCAGTAAACCGATCACTGTTGAGCGACCGTCAACTGCAAGATTGAATCGCATCAAGGTAATTGAGATTATTATTGTGTTAATTTTCCCCTGCCCGGGTTCAGCGGTTTCCATGAAAGTTAAAGCTATTGTGAAAGTGACATGGGGACGAAAATGCCTTTTTACATTATGTTTAATTACTTCGTTTCGCTGACTTTGTACATATGCAGCATTAAAAGTTAAGCAAAAACACTCCGCTTCGCTCGGCATTTTCTTACATTTTCCACACTTGCACCACGTGATCACAGCAACATCAACACGTGAAGCGACTTCTTCTTGATTAGTATCCTCATCACAGTTCTCCCAACTGGACTCCGAGTCAGTACTTGGTCTATATCGCTTGATAGGCTCAAATTGAAATCCTACCACATTTTCCCTGTTGCTCATTTTTTTTTTGCATCACAACTTCTGGGTATTGCAATGGAATGATGATTTCTCAACCGAAGTTAGTATTCATTTTCAAAGTTTCCTGACATTTTCACGGGAGTAAACATACTCATTACCAATGAATTTCACTAGTAAAGTTTGAGTAAAAAATTTCAATGCGGAAGATGATTTACGATCTTCTAACAGGTGACGTCAGAGCACTCAAAGGTGAAGAAATTTTACCTCGTGCCGGAGGTGAATTTTTAAATCTTTGAATAGGCATTATTAACTTATAAGTGCAAATTAAGGAAAATTAACTTTATATTCGGAAATCATGTATGAATATAAGCCAATTTAGGTCAACTTTATTTTTCTCGGGAAGTAAGCTTTAAGCTAACCGTGCACGCTGATTCAAAAATGGCAGAGCGACAAGAGAAAACATTTACTATTTCTATTTAGACGACGATTTTGATGAAATTTTAGAGTTTTTAGACAAAAATGAAATACCAGAAGATGAAATAGAATTTATCGCTGAAAATGTAAGTACTTTTTGTAATTTTTAAGAAAGTGCATTATCATAAATTCACGCTTAGCAAGCTAGCTAGCTAACTTTATCTGACTTTTGTTAATAAAACTGTAGTTTTCTTATTCATTTATAGATTGAATCAGGTTCGTTTATGTGCGAAATTTGTGAAAAACGTTGCAAGAGTAAAGGTGAGTTGAAACTCCATAAAATAAAGCATACATCAACTACAGCAGTAAATGATGAAGAAGTCGATTTGTCAATCATAACTGTTCAGAGATTTTCTTGTATTGTAGCTGATTCCTGCAAAAAGATTTTAGACAGCCTCTATCCTGAGGCTACAAGTCTGAGTAAATAATCTTAGAATTTGTATGATTCTGAGTCTACAATTATTCTTATAAAAAGAGTTTATATTTCGGACCGCACGATATAATGTTTTGTAATTTTTCAAGGTACGCTACTTACATGTAAATATATCTTCCGCATGAAAATGTCTTTCGCAGGTGTAAACTCTCGATCGTTTTTTATCTACAGCTTAAAATTCTCATTGAGCTCCCTACTTTTTGTTATCACATTCAGCCACTTACTTAAATATCCCTACCCCTTTTTTTCTTCAACTAATGACATCCAACTATAGAACAATTATCTCCCGGCATTTTATCGCATGTCGATACTTGAAAATCAATTTTTGTTCTAGTAAAAACAAATAATAACACAGAAGTTAAAATTACCAGAAGCTTTTCGGTTTATATTTACTTTTTATTTGTTTTTACTATTACCTTATGACAAATGTTGATAATAAATTTTTGTTCTGACACACTGATTTATAACACATCGCGATTTCGAAATGCAGTAGCTACATGTGGGAACAGGTTATAGTATTATTATTTCCGTACTTACTTAAGCATGATAATCTTGTTTCCTAACCACAAAAATGAATTTATTCACGTTATTAAATTATGTATATGAACAGTCGAGAAAAATCGAAAACATTTTTCCCTTAACATTTTTTGTGATTATGCGAGAATAGCTGGACTTTACGTTATAATGTTTTTGTAAAATTATAACAATAACTCTCTTTATTATACGAAAACATTTTATTCGTTAAAAAATACTTCTATCAGGGGCGGATACAGGATTTTTTTCTCCTTAGGCGGATTTGCGAAGCGAAGCGCAGCCAACGCGCAATTTTTGCGTAGCGTGTTAAATCAGATGGGGGTCTTGTCCAGAAGCTTTAGCTTATTTACCTATTTCAGCACTCCAAAATGCAGCAGACAGGACCTTTACAAGTCCATTTCTTACATGCTATTTGAAAAAAAACAATCATAAAATTCTTAAATGAAAGCCAAATAATGTTTTCAGAAAAATTAAGGCTAAAATTAGCTAGCCAGCAAAACTTCTTCTTTCTTCCACATCCAGAAATTTTTTTTGCAAGTTATGGGTGAATATAATAGCTTTTGAGGCTATATATTTTCGGAAACTAGATTCAGTAAAAAAGACATATATAATTCTTGTAATTCGGTAATGCAAAACAGTATATATTACTAATAAAAAATATTCATATTTAATCTATTAAAACATTTAATAACATGAAAAAGGAGGCCTGAAAGAAAAATAAGCAAAAAACAACAACACAAAAATGCATATGTAAATAGGCTTTATTTGTATTATTAAATCATAGTAACAACAACATAAACAACAACAGATAAATACAATAAAATAAAAATGACAAGATTATATAGCTAATTAAAAACAACCTTACAACACAATAACCTACAAAAACGAAAGAATGAACACTGATTTAGCACAACATTCAGTCAAAAAATATTTAGCCCTATTAGCCTAATAGCAAGAAAAACACTGTTTTTATTTTTCGGTAACCATTTCTGGCTCAGACTTTTAAAATGTTGAATCAAACTTGAAAATACCTTTTAGCTATTATGCGATAATTACTATAAATACTTGAAATGTTTAACAAAACAAAATCATTCAAGAACAGACATCGTTAACTACATTATTACACGTTTTTGTGTCCATCTGGATAGGGTTGTAATAAGTATATATGCTAAGTCATGTTCGCCAACTTCTTTAGTGAAAATCTGAAAAACGTTTGTCATTTCACCCATTAAATAAAGCCGTGCCTTTTTCTTATTCGGATTGTATATAATTAGCACCATTTCCAGGAATTATTTCGATATGAGGCTCGAGATTTTACACCAAAACATCATAAAAGTCTTGTCAAGTCTTCTTCCCAAAACTAGTGTTCTCTTCCTTGGCCTTGTGACATGTTAAAAAATCGTTTTGAAAGTGTCTACTGCGTGAAGCTTTGAATCAACAAAAGTAAACATACAAAGTTGTTACGAAGTCAACAAATTGTTATATACATTACACCTTACCAGCTACAAAAAGTAACCAGCTGACTAGCTATTCCATTTATTGTGATGTTATAAAATGTCTTGTTACTTAAATAAAAAAGAAACCCAAGACAACATAAAGCTCTTTTGAATTTGACACAAAGCTTTTTCAAATTTGTTGAAAGTGAAACTATAAACAGTTTCATGTTCACACTTGCTAGCTACGATGGCCCCTATGGCTCACTTCTCTTCTTAATAAAAACACTTCTCTTCTTTCCTCCGAAATCTTCTCTTCCGTCCGCAACACTTCTCTTCCAAAGTGAGAAGCACTTCTCTTCCATGAACTCAAATTTTGATAACTCAAGTTTTTGAATAAATGACAACCCTCGTCCTCAGGCATTTTTGCCTTTTCGAAATATAATGAATTGTGTTGTTTTGTAAAAAAATGTTTAAAAAGATATACTTCGTCATCCGTATATTTTTATATTATTCTAAACAAAAGAACTATTGTTTTTAACCTAAAAACCTAGCCTGATATTCTTATAAAGCACATTCAGTATAATAAAGAAAATGCATGTGATTTGCTTGGTTGACACTACCATGATTTTGAGGACTACGGGCAGCCATTTATTTTACTATTTATTGTGTCTATTGATAAATCAAATTAATTACTCTGCTACTGATCTAAATTGATTCGTGATATTAATTTATTCATGCACATGCTTCGGGACCTGCTACAATAAGCAGTTCGTAAATTGAGCACGTGTTAGCCAAGTATCCTTTTTGCAAAGAGTGAAAAAAATATACAGACCATAGGTGTAAAATTGCGGACCAGATTTTTAAATTTAGTTGTGAAGAGAAAGTTTGGGGCCACATGCAGAGAAGTGTTAAGTGCAGAAGAGAAGTGTCAAAATGCAGAAGAGAAGTGTGAGAATAGATAAGAGAACTGTTTGGATCATAGAAGAGAAGTGTTTTTATTAAGAAGAGAAGTGAGCCATAGGGGCCATCGTAGCTAGCACAGCAATAGAAAGCAATTGTGTATCTTACTCTAAGATCAATGGAAAGTAAACAGATGTACCTGAAAGCGTAGTCATCGAGTTAACGCTATTATTTTTGTAAAGTCAAAGCCTGCTTTTCTGCCAAACTGCTTTTCTTCTGCAATCAAAGGCGACACAGAGAATAAATGTTTTCCAGTAATGTTTCTTCTTTTTCGCGTGCAAAATTTTAACATCGTTGATTTTATTGCTTCTTAGAGTAGACTCTACGCGTTCCCTCATGTTCATTGCTGAAGCCATGATGAACGGAAAGAATTGAAATAGGGAAATCTCAGCCTATCTTGCCGAGATTGTCATATGCTACGGTCAACGGTTAAAATAAACAATTGTCCTTGTAAGGTGGACTTTCTGTCGGCCTATAGAAAACTACCGTAATTTCACCCAAAGTCGGCGAAAAGCACTCCACAGTCGGCGATATGTGCTTCTCGCCGACTTTACCAAATTTTACGGTAGCCTATGGAGTCACTTGGTATAGGCCTGAAGTATGAAATAGGACAAAATATTAAATCGGTACCGTAGCACTAGGAAAAATCTTACAGACTCGGCAAAGCACCGTGAAGGAGATACTGCTGAAAAATAATATAAAAAAGCGAAGTGAAAACGGAACCTAATTGTAACGATTCTAGGAAGCCCGTTGGGGGGGAGGCTACATTTCTCCTTAGGCGAGTGCCGAGTTCGCCAATGTGTGAATCCGCCCCTGTCTATATCATAAAAATAATTACTTTACTGATATACTATTCTGAACTTCTTATGAAACTTTGCTTAATATGCGCAATGTAAAATTGAGTTGTGCACGGTCAGAAAAAAGAACAATAGAATAACGTTCTGAATAAGAAACTCGAAAGTTCCTAAACCAGGGTTTTTGTCTATCAACTATGTTTGATACATGATAGATAGTGAAATCAAAATTTAGTAAAGGGACAAAGATAGTCACTCGCGGGTAATCAGGAAAAGAATAATCGTAAGAATCCCGGGGTATCTTTAACTGGTGTTACTTTATGGAGAAAAATTTCCACCTTGTGGCGGCTTTATAATTTTTTTTTATTATATTCACAATGTTCAAGGCTATCGAATTTTTTGTTACAATAAACTAATTTAAATCGGTAAGGGACAAGACGGTTGAGCCATCTGCTTGGCATCTCTTCGAGCCCTGGGTAAAAAAAAAACTGTGATTGGGAAAGTCAAAATGTATACTACTGGATTTTATAACGTACCAGTTTGAATGAGTGCTTTGGGAATCTCGCTAGATATGAGCCGGATGTTCCGTAAAGTAGACCAAAATCGTCACAATGCTTTCTTGGTTGAACTTTCGATAGTAGAAACACCGTCTGTGTTCTTGTCGGTGGGTCAGTCATTTTCATCCAAAAAGAAACCGAAACTTCGGTCAGAGGAGCCAGCAATTCTTTTCTTAAGACCGGTATCTCAGTTGTAGACTTTACAAACCGGACGGCAAAAGCTCCGTCTAAAAAAGGGTTAGCATGGAAGTAATATAATCAACAAGTCGCAATATCCCCAGGAAGTCATCCGCCGCTACTAGAAGGTACCATTTTTGACTCACAAAGCAGACAAGAAGCATTATAATAATGCTCCCTGTCTGCCTGTGTGTCAAAGATGGTAGTTGCAACACAGACTGAACGCTAGGTTGGGCGTTTAAGTACAGGTAAACACACAGCCTAGTGGAACGTGTAGTGCAGGTATACTTTGCGCTGCACACCAACGGTTCAAATAAAAAGACAGGGTGCAGCCTATCGTAACCTCGTCGTAATTAAAATATTCATCCGAAATTTTTTAACTTGCGGAATAAATTCTCGATTGCATTATCGAATGTTTTGATCAGCAATTGAAGGTCTTCAAATTTCTTTCAAAATAGTTTTTTACGACACGTTTTAAGGCCTGAAGAAAATTTTCATTAGCAGTGCGACATGTACGTAAGATTCTTATGTAAGGAAGAGAAGAAATGAACATGAGTTTAGTGGTATGCCACAAAATATTCGTGCATGTAATTTGGGCTTAACATGAAGTAATTGAATTACTCTGCCGGGGAAGGAAATAAGACTGCAACGCAACCGTTTTTACATAGAGACAACCGACGCGTATGCCCAAGCTGATTATAATGTAGGATAACGTACATTTTTTTTTAAATTCACTCACCATTCCACTTTTTTTTTTTTTTAATTATTGAAATTATTTACCTAGGATAGCCTCTTCAGTTCCTTTTGGTACTGCTATTAACGAGGCGAGATTAGCGAAGGGGGTCCTAGTGCATTTAACGCTCCCATTTGAGCTACGGAAATCGTGCAACCACAGCAATCGCTCAACTAGACAACCGCCTAAGATATTAATCCTATTCTGAGCTGAGCGCTAAGCAGAAAGGATAGATTCATACTTTTATAGTCTCTGGCATGACTCGGCCGGGGTTTGTACCCAAGACCTCCCGCACTGGGAGCGAACGCTCTACCACACGGCTACTAGTCGGTTACTTATCAGAAAAATAAGGAATTATCCAATTGCATAAGGAAACGCGTTTCTGTTGTTCGATACCTGCTCTAGTAGTGAAAATAAATTTAGTATAAAAAAGGTAGAATTAATGTGACTAACAGATAGAAGTGGAGATACCTTTTTCACAGTTACTTCCAAAAAATCCTGGTTGACAAGACTTTTCTTTTGACTTGGCAAGACATACATCTGTTGGACACACCTAATAAGTAGAGCATTTGTGGACGATCAAGGCTGTTAAATTATAAAGAACATTTTAATTTTCGATGCAGTAGCTAGTAAAAAGTCGAAAAAAAAGACAAAATGTCAAACACACAAAAGCCTTGCAGCCTTACTAAAATATATTCAGTAATTTACCAATTTTCTAAATTTCAAAAAGAAAATGCAACTTTGCTGTTCAGAAAGAGCTCTTTGTATTAACTTACTCAACGATAGGAAAGCCACTCCATTTCTCTTTTACTTGGAACGCACAATAACGCGTGTTTTTTGTGGGGAAATACCACAAACGGTTCCGCTTCTATAAGAATCTACGTGATTGACTAAAAGGGTTTATTGCGCTCGAAAAAGTTTAAATGCATATAAAAAATAGACAAATACTAACCTTCGAAATAACATTCATCTTTAACCTTTTTTCTACATCGTTTATTTCATTTCGATAATCTTTTAACAGAAAGCAATCATTATTTTGGTCGGTCGATACAGCAGCTTCAAAACATTGCGTATTTTGCAAGCATTTCAAATAACACGATACTGTGGACGAACGTTCTATCTTTTTTAGAATGTTACTAACAGCAATATATTTAGTGCTTATCTGACCATACTCGCCATAAGTACTGAAGCATAAACGCCATAAAGTTACACAAAAAAGTATGAAAAATGATTTCATCTTACTTTTGGGCTGTTAAGAGTTGATTCTACGTTTACAAGAAAAATTTCGTTCTTGTTTTTGAATTAGAACTATGTATCAGACAGGTGAATAGCTCTATTTCTAGCGTTTTCTATCCCTTTCTTTTTCTGGAACATCTTCCCAGGTGTCTTTTATAAATGTTTGAAAACTGTCCATTTATTCTTTTGTATCTCTGTTTTAAAAAAAATTACACAAACTATAATCTTTTGCTAAAATAAGTACAAACAAACAAACAAACAAACAAACAAACAAACAAACAAACAAACAAACAAACAAACAAACAAACAAACAAACAAACAAACAAACAAACAAACAAACAAACAAACAAACAAACAAACAAACAAACAAACAAACAAACAAACAAACAAACAAACAAACAAACAAACAAACAAACAAACAAACAAACAAACAAACAAACAAACAAACAAACAAACAAACAAAACAAACAAACAAACAAACAAACAAACAAACAAACAAACAACAAACAAACAAACAAACAAACAAACAAACAACAAACAAACAAAACAAACAAACAAACAAACAAACAAACAAACAAACAAACAAACAAACAAACAAACAAACAAACAAACAAACAAACAAACAAACAAACAAACAAACAAACAAACAAACAAACAAACAAACAAACAAACAAACAAACAAAAAAACAAACAAACAAACAAACAAACAAACAAACAAACAAACAAACAAACAAACAAATAAATAAATAAAATTACCTATAATGAATACGAAACAAAGGCTTTTCGCACATGTTTATGTGTTCCCATTTTCATTATTTTAGCCTGTTAATTGGTACTCATTTTCTTGTGTCTAATCTTTCATAGTTAACTGAAACAATGTGGATTTCGTATGGGTTATTAGCGAAAATTAGCGGTCTATATCGGTGTCAAATTCTCTCTGCATTCTTCGAATTCGAAACGTAAGAAGAAGCCCAGGTGTTTGAAGAATTTAAGCATTAGCAATGAACCTTGTAAACAAGGGATATGTATGGAATCATTGGATATCCTCAAATTTCAAAATATAAATCTTGAATATTGTGGGAACTTTTTCAAATTAAAAACATACAATAAAAACTGAGTAAATAAAAAAAACAGATTTACATATCGTATTCTAAGAAAAATAGTGTGTGCAACCTCAGGGAACCATGTAGTTTAATATTCCATTAATTCAGCAATTTTAAAATCTCTGCATTTAAATATCTTGTTTTTAAGCGTTTGAAACTTTCTTGGTGCTTTTTGTCGTTTCCGGTGGTTTCTAGTGGTTTGGGCTCCTTTTTTCTTTTAGTGGCTACATTAACATCGAAAGATTTCGGACATTAATTGTCAGTCACTATCTTAACGGTTTCAGACAAGTTTCGGACGTGGAAAAATCCATTTAAGTAGAAGTACAATGGAAAAATACAGGCTGTTTTAGATGACTTAAGCAGTGCCTATATAAAAAATCTTTTTAAGGAAATTTGTTTACCGGTTGCCTCTAATGCGTAGAGCTTAAAACGCTTATGAAAAAAATGTATAGCATCATGTGATTTTGATTAACAGGTGAGGAGATATAAGGGTTTAAAAACCCACCGAGAACAAAAATTTAAAAAAAAATTGTACACCCGTTGCCTCTATTGTATAAAGCATGGAACGCTGGTCAAAAAAATTTATATGTACTTTAAATACATTAAGCAAATATTCAGCAAGGTAAAATCGGATATCCGTTATTATTCAGTCGAGCTTGTGATATTCGACGACGCGCAGCGGAGTCGAATATCAACAATTCGAGACATGCACCGTTGGAAGGGAATCTTTTTCTAACACTATTCTCTCTAACACATCATTATCTAAAGTGGCGAACCTCTCCATATTTTATTTTGTTTTTGTCTTTTTCGTTGTTCTTGTTTCTTGTTAGGGTTGTTAGAAACTGTCGAATATCTCGAGCAGATATTCGATATCTGCTGAGATAATCGACTCTCGGCTAACGACTGCACGAATATCCAAAAATATTCCGTCAGACGCTCCCGCCTGGGGTACATGATAATACCACTTATCTGTCCATTCATTGTCATTGAATATTTTAGATATTATCATGTCCTCAACAAGCGAGTTTATTCTAGGCTACGTTTCGACAGCTACAGTAGTAACGTAGTCAGTGGAGAAAATGACCGAAAGAAAGAATTATCTCATATAAACAACGCCTTAATTGCAAATGGGTACTCGAGACAAACCATTAAAAAGGTTGAAAGGAAAATCAGGAACAGTAGCTACAGTGTGTATGCCATATATGCCAGAGACAAGTAACATACTTCGTCGGGTATTGAAAGATCATAAAGTAAAGCCAGTGTTTCAATCTAAAAACACGCTACGTAGTGTACTGTCGCATCCGAAAGACAAAACATGTCTATGGAGTCAATGTAATGTTGTCTACGAAATCCCGTGTAAGGATTGTGATGTTGTTTATGCCGGTGAAACGAAACGAATGCTCCCGCAACGTTTGCAAGAGCACAAAAGAGCCGTACGCAACGCGGATAGAGACGAAAATGAAATTGCGGACCCTAGCTGAAAGAATGATCATATTATTGACTGGGGCAATAAAAAGATCATAGACTGAGAGTCCGGTTGGACAGCAGGAAAAGTGAAAGAAACCATAAATAGTATAAACAGAAATCCTCATATCAATAGTATTTCCTATCAAATTTCCGAAAATGTTTATGCTGATCGATAAACATCACCACAAGAAAAATGTATTTTTTGTAGGAATCACGATGCAGGTGCTTACAGAATAAAGATGGAAGCAGTTATACCCGACATTACTACCTACGGCGCCTGAGGACGACAGCATACAGGATGAAAGTCAAGCGTGCAGGTTAAAAATATTGAAGAGATTGAACAGTTCATCCGCAAGGAGAATAAAGAGTGTGATGCACACGCGAAAAAGTTGGGATCGGTATTGTGATCATGGAGTTAGCGTCATCACTACCGGCTGCGGGATTGGTGTTTTAGCAACAGGGCTTGGCACGTCACTGTGTATTGATATGGGAGATATAACGTTAGCGATGTGAATCAGCCAAGCAGGTCTGAGGAATGCTTTGAAAAGGCTAGAGGTACTCGGAAGCGGAGAGTTCGACGATAGATTGAAAAGGTGCTGAGAAGCGGGTCGGAAGCGGGCGATCCGTCGATGTACGCGAGTGTTTATGGAATGCGTCAGGAGGAGCGGTCGAATGCGAGGATGCGTCAATATTCAGAAGTGTGCACGGATACATGCTTGACGGATACGGATATATGATTTAGACGATGCGCACAGGTAGGAGGCGGGGATGCGTGGATGCGCGCTAGTGTTCATGGATTTTATTGATTTGGATTTGCTGCTAAGAAACCGTTCTGTTTTATATTTTGTATAAACTTTTGTAAGGAAGCACCATATACAATGTTTCCAAAATAATAGTCTTTGTTGATTTGAACTTTACTCCTTTCCCATTGCTTTTTTGGACATTTGGACTTAAAAGGTTTGGTTAGGGTTAGGGTTAGGGTTAGGGTTAGGTTAATTTTTCCAATTTGTGTATATTTTTGTGGGTGAGGATGGTATGCAGCCGAATAAATGAGTTAGTACAGTTTTTATGAGAAGAACGTGATTGATAAAAAGTAATAGTTATAGTTGGTGTTGTGACTGTTGATGGTGTAACTTTCTATCAACTAAATTTTACACCTTGCAAGCTGTTTTTTTTATATTTTGTGTAAGGTTTAGATGGGAGCAAAGTCTAAAATTTGACTTTTAACTACCTTTTTTTCTAAATAGGGACTTACTCCTTGAAAGCGTCTTTTTTACATTTTCAGTTTAATTTTTTTTGGCAAGGGGCAGTATTCAATATACTGAAATATTTGCTAATGTCATCAAAATTCAAATGACAGATCTTTCCTCCGCGGGCCTTACCGACTGGTATAGTACATATTTTGCATATTTTAGATACAGTTAGCTCCCGGTAACTCAAACACCAGATAACTCGAACTTTCATTATCTCGAACCTTTTTCTTGGGTCTCTTGAACTTTCGCTAATACAGTGACTCTCCCTAATTCGGATTCCCACGGGGAAAAATTTTTGTTCGAATTATAGAGAGATTCGAATTATAGAAAGTCTCTGTAATTCGAACTTTCTGGTTCAGAGGGTGAAAATTCGAATTACAGAGAGAAGTTACGTTAATTTCAAAATCAAGAAAACATAATTCAAGTTTCATTCAATCTTTATTTTCATAGTTTACACAAAAAAGAAACTCTATTTGAAAAACACTCTAAAAAAACACTCTAAAATTAGGGAGAGAATTGTGCTGAAGGGACTGAAAAACTGTTCGAATTATAGAAATTCGAATTGTAGGAAGTTTTTTATAAGAGTTTCTTAAGAAAAACTGACGGTGACTGAGCACTCGTTCGAATTATAGAAATATTCGAATTATAGAGATTCGAATTAGAGGGAGTCAACTGTACTTTCTTATAAAAAACTCGAAATTTCACTCGAAAAAAGGAAATCAAAGACTATATAAAACGTCAGATTTTATTTTTTTTCAGTTTTTATTAAGTGCTAATGATTTACTAAAATTAAGAAAACTTAACTTGGAATTAAAAAAAATATAACAGCAAAATACAGTGTAACATGCTATTATATATATATTCCTATATCCCTAGCTAGTTGTGTAATATGTACAATAATAATTTCCAACATAAAATCTAAGTTAAGCAGGTGATGAATGTTCTGTCAAAGCCAGTCATTATAATGTCATTTAAGTGTATATTTTATTTCTAATCGATTTAATCTGTACTCTTTTTGCGGAGCAAAGCGTAGTGAGCGCCAGCGAACGGAGCGTAGCGGAGCTTATTTCCTCATTAAATAAGCCAAATATAAGGCTGTATAGGATTTCCGCGTCTCCTATACATAAAAAATATCGAGCACTCTCCCCCCACTATGAAATTCAGACAAATTTGACTGTGTTTCCCAGCAACTTTGTCTGGTAATTTTTCCCGCAAGTTTCAAATTGAGCGAGACAACGTATTTTTTTTCAGCACGGAGATGGAGTTTTTGTTGTTTTTTAAAGATGGTGCTAAGCGTAGCTAGCTAGAAACGATATGAGATTTTTCAAGAAAGAAGTGGAGGTTCTGTACCTATTATATCACCATTTTTGACATGTTATGAACCCCTTATTTAGCCTTACTTACACCTAAAGCTAGCTAGCACAACAGTAGCAGCTAAGCTAGCACAAAACTACCAATATAAAGAACATAAAACGATACCTATTAAGTTCTCAAAGAATTCTGTTGTGCTAAACATCATATAAGAATTCTTTCAGGCAAATCTTTGAGCTAGCTAGCTGCTACACATACTGCACAGTGAGGGAAAGGGAGAGTCATATTTTCTGTGGGTGATTGTAGCTAGCTAGCTAACTAGCTATGTATCTTGTTTCCAAGAAATTAAGACACATCACCACCGACACACCAGGGGAGTAGAGATTTACCCATGGGTGGGCATAACGGTGTGCTGGATGCCTTGTTTTGTTAGCATGTGCTTACAATTTTTGGTTGTTGGATTCTAAACAAAATGTAGACCCATAGACTAGTGCGTCCCGAACAGACTGCTCTGTTCCCGGGATCACGTGTCTTCCAATAAAGCTTTTTTTCGCTTTTTTAAACCAGTGTGAGTAAAGTTACAGAAACGGAAATTATTTCTATATTTCTATATCAGGAAACATTTTCTACATCAATGTCTATATTTTCTATTAACGATTGTTTTTAATTTCTAAGGAGTGGTTCTCGTGCAATCGTCAACATATACTGAAAATCTTCAAACATTTTTTGGGTTCAATCAGAACAACTTTCGGAAAAAGAAAAAAAAATCAAGATCTGGAAATGTCATAAATTTCTACATTGTGAAATAATTTCCTGATATACAAATAATTTCCTGATAAGTAATTTCCATTTCTGGAACTTGACCCGGACTGACAACAGAAAAACATTCTTGTTTTGTTTAACATTTTTTAGCATTTTCTGATATAACTATATATCAGGTTCTAAACAAAATATGTCCTGGTCCATGGCATATTGCGTCCAGATAACACTGCAGTATTGCTAATGCAAAAGCCCGGGGATAATATTTCTTCAAATTAAACCTTTTCTGCTTTGGCAAAGATAAAACCATTTGATCGATTAATATGGAACACACGGGAACTTGGTTTTTACACAATTCAACCTAAAGGGGTATCTAAAAATTTTCGCTTGCGAACCTAGGGGACCCTGTCCCCCACTCCGCAACACTTTTTATATTGATTGCGGAGCGCAGCGGAGTGCGCGCTAGCGCACGGAGCGCAGCGGAGCTATTTTCCTCGTTCCCATAAATATATTAGAGCGTGACGTATTTCCGTGATTTTCTCCCAATACATCAAAATTTCAAAACGTCGGCGTTTTTGGACCCATTTTTGCCCCACTTATCCAACTTTTTTTTAAGGTCATTTCTTCCGTGAAAATCTGGTTGATCGAGACACGCCGTTTTCAGTTGAGATCAGGTCGGCACAGAGCTTTAGCCACGGTCACTCTTACTAATATCACGTGACATTTCTCCAGATACATAGCGCTTGAAATGAAAATTGCGTTGATATGGCCATATTGGCTTGTTGGTCGTAATGGACGGAAGGGCATTTTCAAGAACCGAAGAAAGGGTATGTTTAGCTAGCTAATATATCACTATTTTTTTACATGTAATGATCCCCTTCTTCGCCTTTCTCACACCTAAAGCTAGCTAGTATAAAACTGCCGACTTAGCTGGAATAATAATAGAACTTAGATAGCATATAGCTAAAGCTACCTAGCTACTTCTTGTTTGCTCATTTTTATGCTAACTAGCTAGCATAAAAAAGACCAAACAGTGCCATATAGCTACCATAATACACTAGCTACAAAGCTAGCATAGAATTAACTACTTAACTGGGATAAAACTACCAATGTAGCTAACATAAAATTAGCTATTTTTGTTGCATAAAATCAGCTACATAATAGCAGCATAGAAAAATTCTTTTGGACAGATTTTCTAACTATACATATACTACACAGTGAGTGAGATAATTCTACTCTGTAGGAATGTCCCATCACATAGCTTGTTCTAGCTACAATCATCCACAAAATTTCTTGTCTCTGCTGGCAATTTTATTCCAAAAACCAAGAACTAAAAAGTTTAGAAAGTCAGCAAAAAAAGAACATAGCTAGCTAGCTAGATATTTTGCAGATAGTACGTTCATAAAGGTATGTCACGTGTAATCGTTTACCTTGCTGAGCCACAAAGGTCAGTGTTAAACATGAGGGGGAATGGAGAGCCATATTTTTGTGGATGATTGTAGTTATATATATAATTGTACGCACGTCTAGGAAATGTTTCATCAAATCGAAGATGAAACCGTTTGATCGATTACCATGAAGCACGTGGGAACTTTGTTTTTTATACGATTCATTATACGATTCAATTGAGAGGGGCATCTAAAATTTTTCGCTTGCGAACCTAGGGGACTCAGTCCCACGCTCCGCAACACTTTCTATACTAGTTTGATAGCTAGCTATACTTTTCAAATATTTCTTTACGAATTGTCCTACCACATTAATCCATGTCAAACTTGCTGGTATATAGCTTACTGTAGGAAAACTTGCTGGCATATCTAGCTTACTTTTTGCGGAGCGCAGCGGAGCTATTTTCCTCGTTCCCATAAATATATTAGAGCGTGACGTATTTCCGTGATTTTCTCCCAATACATCAAAATTTCAAAACGTCGGCGTTTTTGGACCCATTTTTGCCCCACTTATCCAACTTTTTTTTAAGGTCATTTCTTCCGTGAAAATCTGGTTGATCGAGACACGCCGTTTTCAGTTGAGATCAGGTCGGCACTGAGCTTTAGCCACGGTCACTCTTACTAATATCACGTGACATTTCTCCAGATACATAGCGCTTGAAATGAAAATTGCGTTGATATGGCCATATTGGCTTGTTGGTCGTAATGGACGGAAGGGCATTTTCAAGAAACGAAGAAAGGGTATGTTTAGCTAGCTAATATATCACTATGTTTTTAAATGTAATGATCCCCTTCTTAGCCTTTCTCACACCTAAAGCTAGCTAGCATAAAACTGCCGACTTGGCTGGAATAATAATAGAACTTAGATAGCATATAGCTATAGCTACCTAGCTACTTCTTGTTTGCTCATTTTTATGCTAACTAGCTAGCATAAAAAAGAGCAAACAGTGCCATATAGCTAGCATAATACACTAGCTACAAAGCTAGCATAAAATTAACTACTTAACTGGGATAGAACTACCAATGTAGCTAACATAAAATTAGCTATTTTTGCTAGCATAAAATCAGCTACATAATAGCAGCATAGAAAAATTATTTTGGACAGATTTTCTAACTATACATACATATACTACACAGTGAGTGAGATAATTCTACTCTGTAGGAATGTCCCATCACATAGCTTGTTCTAGCTACAATCATCCACAAAATTTCTTGTCTCTGCTGGCAATTTTATTCCAAAAACCAAAAACTAAAAAGTTCAGAAAGTCAGCAAAAAAAGAACATAGCTAGCTAGCTAGATATTTTGCAGATAGTACGTTCATAAAGGTATGTCACGTGTAATCGTTTACCTTGCTTAGCCACAAAGGTCAGTGTTAAACATGAGGGGGAATGGAGAGCCATATTTTTGTGGACGATTGTAGTTATATATATATTGTACGCACGTCCAGGAAATGTTTCATCAAATCGAAGATGAAACCGTTTGATCGATTACCATGGAGCACGTGGGAACTTTGTTTTTTATACGATTCGTTATACAATTCAACCGAAAGGGGCATCTAAAATTTTTCGCTTGCAAACCTAGGGGACTCAGTCCCAGGCTCCGCAACACTTTCTATACTAGTTGCGGAGCGGAGTGAAGGGGAGCGCCAGCGAGCCGAGCGCAGCGAAGCTATTTTCCTCGTTCTCATAAATATATTAGAGCGTGACGTATTTCCGTGATTTTTGCGGAGCAAAGCGGAGTGCGCGCTAGCGCACGGAGCGCAGCGGAGCTATTTTCCTCGTTCCCATAAATATATTAGAGCGTGACGTATTTCCGTGATTTTCTCCCAATACATCAAAATTTCAAAACGTCGGCGTTTTTGGACCCATTTTTGCCCCACTTATCCAACTTTTTTTTAAGGTCATTTCTTCCGTGAAAATCTGGTTGATCGAGACACGCCGTTTTCAGTTGAGATCAGGTCGGCACAGAGCTTTAGCCACGGTCACTCTTACTAATATCACGTGACATTTCTCCAGATACATAGCGCTTGAAATGAAAATTGCGTTGATATGGCCATATTGGCTTGTTGGTCGTAATGGACGGAAGGGCATTTTCAAGAACCGAAGAAAGGGTATGTTTAGCTAGCTAATATATCACTATTTTTTTACATGTAATGATCCCCTTCTTCGCCTTTCTCACACCTAAAGCTAGCTAGTATAAAACTGCCGACTTAGCTGGAATAATAATAGAACTTAGATAGCATATAGCTAAAGCTACCTAGCTACTTCTTGTTTGCTCATTTTTATGCTAACTAGCTAGCATAAAGAAGACCAAACAGTGCCATATAGCTACCATAATACACTAGCTACAAAGCTAGCCTAGAATTAACTACTTAACTGGGATAAAACTACCAATGTAGCTAACATAAAATTAGCTATTTTTGTTGCATAAAATCAGCTACATAATAGCAGCATAGAAAAATTCTTTTGGACAGATTTTCTAACTATACATATACTACACAGTGAGTGAGATAATTCTACTCTGTAGGAATGTCCCATCACATAGCTTGTTCTAGCTACAATCATCCACAAAATTTCTTGTCTCTGCTGGCAATTTTATTCCAAAAACCAAGAACTAAAAAGTTTAGAAAGTCAGCAAAAAAAGAACATAGCTAGCTAGCTAGATATTTTGCAGATAGTACGTTCATAAAGGTATGTCACGTGTAATCGTTTACCTTGCTGAGCCACAAAGGTCAGTGTTAAACATGAGGGGGAATGGAGAGCCATATTTTTGTGGATGATTGTAGTTATATATATAATTGTACGCACGTCTAGGAAATGTTTCATCAAATCGAAGATGAAACCGTTTGATCGATTACCATGAAGCACGTGGGAACTTTGTTTTTTATACGATTCATTATACGATTCAATTGAGAGGGGCATCTAAAATTTTTCGCTTGCGAACCTAGGGGACTCAGTCCCACGCTCCGCAACACTTTCTATACTAGTCTCCCAGTACATCAAATTTTCTTGAAAACGTGGGCGTTTTTGACCCACTTACCCAACGTTTTTTAAAGGTCATTTCTTCAAAATGTTCCGTGAAAATCTGGTTGGTCGAGACCATGCCGTTTCCAGTTGAGTTCAGGTCAGCATAGAGCTTTAGCCACGGTCACTCTTACTAATATCACGTGACATTTCCTCACATACATAGCGCTTCAAATGAAAATTGCGTTGATGGCCATATTGGCTTGTTGGACGTAATGGACGGAAGGGCATTTTCAAGAAAACGAAGAAAGGGTATGTTTAGCTAATATATCACTATTTTTTACATGTAATGAGCCCCTTTCTAGCCCCACTCACACCTAAAGCTAGCTAGTATAAAACTGCTGACTTAGCTGGAATAATAACAGAACTTAGATAGCATGTAGCTAAGCTAGCTACTACTTGTTCTTTGCTCTTTTTTATGCTAGCTAGCTCGCATAAAAAAGAGCAAACAGTGTCATATAGCTAGCATAAAAAAGCTACAAAGCTAGCATAAAATTAACTACTTAGCTGGGATAAAACTACCAATGTAGCTAACATAAGATTAGCTACTGTAGCTAGCATAAAATCAACTACATACCTAGCCTAGCATAAAAAAATTCTTTTGAATCTATTTTTAGCTACAGTAGCTAGCTATGTACTACACACTGACTAAGATAATTCAACTCTGTAGGAATATCCCATCACATAGCTTGTTCTAGCTGCTATCGTCCACAAACTTTGTTGTCTCTGGCAATTTTATACCAAAAAAACAAGAACCAAAAAGTTTAGCAAAGTCAGCAAAAGAACATATCTAGCTAGATATTTTGCAGATACCACGTTCTGTTCCTACTCATGATCAATGTTTTGATAAAGGCATGTTACGTGTAATCGTTTACGTTGCTCAGCCACAAAGGGCAGTTTTTAACATTGATGGGGATTGGAGAGCCATATTTTTTGTGTACGATTGTAGCTATATTGTACTCAAGTCAGAAAATAAACTTTTTAAACCCTGCTGGTGAGCATACACCAGTGCGGCTCAAGTTACAGAAACGGAAATTATTTCAATAAATATGTATCAGGAAACTTTTTTAACATCTGCATTCGTTATTACGTTTACGTTAGGCGTTTATTTAAATTCTGACAAGCGATTCTTGTGTAATCATCAACACCTACTGCAAATCTTCATATATATTATATATATTATATCATTCATTTTTTGGGTTCAATCAGAACAAATTTCAGAAAAATGAAAAATTTCATGATCGGGAAATCTCATAATTTCTAAACCAGAAAATAATTTCCCGATAAAGAAATATTTTCCGTTTTTGTAACTTGACCCGAACTGTACACTGATGTTGGACACCATTCTTGTTCCGTTTAACCTTTTTTAGCATTTTCTGATACATCAGGTTCTAAACAAAATATGTCACTGGCCCATGCAATTTTGCGTCCGGAACACACTGCAGTACTACTAATGTAGAAACCCCAGGAAATGTTTCATCAAGGCGAAGATGAAACCGTTTGATCGATTACCATGGAGCACGTGGGAACTTTGTTTTTTATACGATTCGTTATTCGTTATACGATTCACCGGAAAGGGACATCAAAAATTTTTCGCTTGCGAACCTAGGGGACTCAGTCCCATGCTCCGCAACACTTTCTATACTAGTTAGAAAAACTTGCGTTTCCAGTAATTCCAGCTATAATTGCGGAGCGGAGTGAAGGGGAGCGCCAGCGAGCCGAGCGCAGCGAAGCTATTTTCCTCGTTCCCATAAATATATTAGAGCGTGACGTATTTCGTGATTTTCTCCCAGTACATCAAATTTTCTTGAAAACGTGGGCGTTTTTGACCCACTTACCCAACTTTTTTTTAAGGTCATTTCTTTAAAATGTTCCGTGAAAATCTGGTTGGTCGAGACCATGCCGTTTCCAGTTGAGATCAGGTCGGCATAGGGCTTTAGCCACGGTCACTCTTACTAATATCACGTGACATTTTCTCAGATTCATAGCGCTTGAAATGAAAATTGCGTTGATGGCCATATTGGCTTGTTGGTCGTAATGGACGGAAGGTTATTTTCAAGAAACGAAGAAAGGGTATGTTTAGCTAGCTAATAAATCACTAATTTTTTACTTGTAATGAACCCCTTCTTACCCTTAGTCCTACCTAAAACTAGCTAGCATAAAACTGCCGACTTAGCTGGAATAATAAGAGAACTTATATAGCATAGCCAGCTACTTGTTGTTTGCTCTTTTTTGTGCTAGCCATAGCTCGCATAAAAAAAGAGCAAACAGTGTCATATAGCTAGCATAAAAAAAGCTACAAAGCTAGCATAAAATTAGCTACTGTAGCTAGCATAAAATCAACTACATAAAAATTTATTTTAGACAATTTTTTTAGCTGCAGTAGCTATAGCTATGCACTACTCACAGTGACTGAGATAATTCTACTCTGTAGGAATGTCCCAGCACATAGTTCGTTCTAGCTACTATCGTCCACAAAATTTGTTGTCTCTAGAAATTTTATACCAAAAAACAAGAACCAAAAAGTTTAGCAATGTCAGCAAAAAGAACATATCTAGCTAGATATTTTGCAGATAGTACGTTCTGTTCTTACTCATGATCAATGTTTATATAAAGGTATGTCACGTGTAATCGGTTATGTTGCTTAGCCAAAAAGGGCAGTTCTTAACATTGATGGTGAATGGACAGCCATATTTTTGTGGACGATTGTAGCTATATATATTGTACGCACGTCCAGGAAATAAACTTTTTTAACCCTGTCGGTGAGCATACACCAGTGCGGCTCAAGTTACAGAAACGGAAATTATTTCAATAAATATATATATATATCAGGAAACGTTTTTAACGTCTACATTACCCAGGTGTTTATATAAATTCTGACAAGCGGTTTTTGTGCAATCAGCAACACGTACTGAAAATCTTCAAATATATATATAATTCATTTTTTGGGTTCAATCAGAACAAATTTCAGAAAAATGAAAAAATTTCCTGTTTGTTTAAATACTTGTATTGGCACATAATTCTGCTAACATGATTCACTGTATATTGGCCTGATATAAATTTGAGACCTTTTTTATGAGCTATTGAATTTGAAATATTTGCACCTCAATATGTTCTATACTCCTGGCCTAATATGATACATATCTTAGACATATTGAGTATACATAATCTTTGAGTTGTAGGGGGGAGATTTTCTATTAAGGTGCCTGCCCCTGCCTTGCCGTTCCCTGGCCTTGCCAGCGCTGACCGTTCCTTTGCCTACTCTTCCTATGCCTTTTCTAGTGCCTGCCTACTATACCCTTGCCTGTGCCTCCCGTGCCTTGCCTACCCCTGCCTTTCTGATTCCTCTTCCTGTTTCCTTGCCTGCCTTTGCCGTGCCCTTTCCTTGCCGTGCTTAATGCCTTTGCCTTGGCAACCTCTCCGCAACACTTTCTATACTAGTTAGTTTATTCTTTCTTGTCGTAGTGCACTAATAATTATAAAAAGGTAAAAGGTCAGTTAAAAGTTGACATTTAGTTAAATAAACATCAGGTAGGGTTGTGCATTTTTGCGGAGAGTAGCGGAGTGCGCACGGAGCGTAGCGGAGCCCATTTCCTCATTAAATAAGCCAAATATAAGGCTGTATAGGATTTCCGCGTTTCGCCCCTATACATCAAAAATATCGAGCACTCTCCCCCCACTATGAAATTCAGACAAATTTGACTGTGTTTCCCAGTAACTTTGTCTGGTAATTTTTCCCGTAAGTTTCAAATTGAGCGAGACAACGGATTTTTTTAGCACGGAGATGGAGTTTTTGTTGTTTTTTAAGCGTAGCTAGCTAGAAACCGATATGAGATTTTTTAAAAGGAAGAAGTGGAGGTTATGCACCTAGTATATTACTATTTTTTCAATGTTATGAACCCCCTTCTTTAGCCTTACTTACACCTAAAGCTAGCTAGCACACAACATCATAAAACTACCAATTTAGCTAACATAAAACTAGCTACCTATAAGTTCTCAAAAAATTCTCTTGTGCTACTAACTACTAGGAGCCATCATATGAGAATTCTTTGAGACAAATTTTTGAGCTAGCTAGCCCCTACACATACTGCAGTGAGTGGCATAATTCTGCTATAATTAGGAATGTCCATCACATAGGTCAACAAAAGAACATGGCTACTTTTTCCACAGATAATACTTTCTGTCATCCCCCCCCCCCCCCCCAAGATCAATCAATGTTTATATAGACATTGACATGGTCACATGTTACTGACACCAAAGGCTTTTTTTAAGATTGGATGACAGATGGGGTGCGAGAGGGAAGAGTCAAATTTTCTGTGGGTGATATTGTTGCTAGCTAGTTAATTATATCGACGGCTTTCATTGTGACACTTTGTTTATAATCCCAAGACCTCTTACGCAGATCGACAGGCAAAATAATGCAGAAGGTAAATCGTGTGCCTGTCCATTCCAAACTTTATTTTCAGATATATTAAGATTTTATACATGTTGATGTTTGCACGAAAACTGCTCGTCAGGATTTGAAACACCTCAATAAAAAATATGATCTTGATGTAGAAATAATTTTCGTCGTCACTTAGCCCAAACTGGTGTATGCCCATCAGCAGGGTTAGAAGGTTGATTTCCTGACTATATTCTAATTTCAAAATGCCTCTAAATATCGCATTAATGTTTTCAGTTTAATCAGAACAAATTTAGAAAAACGAAAAAAGTTCCTGATCAGGAAACATATAAGTGACATATATATATAAGTTCTACACCAGGAAATATATACCAGATATATATAATATATATATATCTATAACTTCTGATAAAGGAATAATTTTTATTTCCGTAACTGTACTGTACACTGATCCTGGATACCATTATTGCTTGTTGTTTTGTTTAATGTTTTGTCTGCTGTAAATTCAGTGTATATATAATATGCACCTGTAAAGTGTTGTATATATATATATTCATGCCTTGTTAGTCTAATTTAATCTAAGAGCCACTAAAAATTTTCGCTTGCGAACCTAGGGGGCTCAGTCCCACGCTCCGCAACACTTTCTATATTGATTGCGGAGAGTAGCGGAGTGCGCGCCAGCGCACGGAGCGTAGCGGAGCCTATTTCCTCATTATATAAGCCAAATATAAGGGAAAAGAAGTACGATGGAGAGTATATAGCATTTCTATGCGATTTCGTCCCTATACATCCGAATTATAAAAATTCAAACAAAAAATCACAGTAATCCAGCAATTTAATGTGGTCATTCTTTAGTACAGTTTATAGTAAGCGAGACAACGTGTTTATCAAGGAGCAAAGCGATGGAGTGTTTGTTGTTTTTTAAAGATGGTGCCAAGCGGAAAATGGGGACGAACTGACATTTTCAAGAAAACGAAAGAGGGAGGTATGAATAGCTAGCTAGTATATCACTATTTTTTACATGTAATGAACCTCTTCTCACCCACACCTAACTAGCAAATAACTACCAACATATGTGGCAAAATAAGCTGGTATAACACTACCAAATTGGCTAGCTAGCAGCATAAACTAGGTAGTTAACCAGCACAAAACTGTTTTTCTCACTAGCTACTTATCTGACATAAAACTGGCTACTTGGCCGGCATAAAATTAGCTATGTAGCTAGATTTAAATGATCCTTAAGACATATTTTCTAGTCATACACATACTGCACAATGAGTTAATTATGCTCTGATTAGGAAAGTACCATCAAATATCTACAATTATCCACAAAATATGTTGGTTCTAACAATTTTAGACAAAAAACTAAGAACCAAAAGTTTAGCCAAATCAGCAAAAGAACATTGGTATAGACATATATTCTTTTTAGCAGAAGAGCCTGGACTTTTTTTATAAATAAAAGAATAAATGCAACCTCCATAATGTGTTTTTTGCAACCTTGTCCATAGTATTTATTTTGAAAACTATAGTGAAAATGGAAGGTTATGTAGAGCTATCACTATTTTTCACTTTTAAGTCATTCACACCCCTAAAAAGCTCCCTAACTAAAGCATAAAACATAATTTAGTGGCTCATATTTTCTAGCTAAATATACCAAACTAGGTGCCATATTTTTACGGATTCTAATTCGTCAGATTATAAACAGAATGTAATATCATTGGCTCGTGAAATATTGTGCCCGGAACGAACTGTGGATTAGCTAATACAGACACTGGTAGCTAGTTTTTCCAAAAACAAACATTTTTCTGTTCATTTATAAGATATTTTCTGCCTGTGCATATGCATGCACATGTCCATTGGTGTGGATGCAAATCAAAATATTAAGTCGTGCTGCAACTCATCTAAATCCAGACAAGCGCTTCTTGTACAATCATCTATATCACATTCATTTTTGCAGTCAGAACACCTTTCAGAAATCAAAAATAATCTGCGCATTATCTTATATAAACTACGATGGAGTCCTTTTGTTGTTTTTTAAAGATGGCTAAGCGGGAAATCGAATGATTTTAGTTGAGACCAAATCAGCCTACACTTTTTATCCACGTGATACATAAGTCACTTTTACTAATATCACATGACCTTTTCTCGGACACATAGCGCCTCAAACTCAAACGTTCGTTAATCTAAGCTAAATCGCAACTGACGGAAGGGCTTGTTCAAGAAAACAAGAAGAGGTATGCTTAGCTAGCTAATCACTATTTTTTACATGTAATGAACCCTTTTTTACTCTCACTCACACCTAAGGCTAGCTAGCATAAAACTACCAACTGAACTGGAATAATAATAGAAAATAGCTAGCTAGCTTTTGTTAAGACTTTAGCTAGCTAGCTGGCATAAAATAGAGCAAACAGTACCATAATGGCTAACATAAAACTAGCTACAAAGCTATACTACACAGTGAGTGAGATAATTCTACTCTGTAGGAATGTCCCATCACATATAGCTTGTTCTAGCTAGCTACAACCATCCACAAAATGCGTTGCCTCTGGCAATTTTATACTACCAACTGTCACAAACTAAGAACCAAAAAGTCAGACAAAGAACATAGCTTGCTACATATTTTGCAGATAATACGTTCCGTCCCCACTCATGATCAGTGTTTATATAAAGGTTGATGTGGTCACGTATAATCGTTTACGTTACTCAGCCACAAATGTCACTTCTTAACATTGAATGACATGGGGGGGGGGGGGGGGGATTAGAAAGCCATATATTTGTGGACGATTGTAACCATATTGTAGGCACGTAACAAAAGACCCAGGGTAGTAAACATTGCCATGTTGTAGATCAGGAAATCAACTTAGCATGCACCAGTTCGTGTCAAGTTGCAGAAACAGAAATTTTTTTAATATATATATATATCTATATAATCAGGAAACTTTTTCAACATCAACATTTGTGATTACTGAGACGTTTTAAATTCTGAAAAGCGCTTCTCATGCAATCGTCAACATGTATATATTGAAAATCTTCAAATATATTCATTATTTCTTACTTAATTTCCCGATATGTATACAAATGTTGCGATAATTTCTGTTTCTGTAACTTGACCTGATCTTTACACCAATGCGGGATATCATGCTTAAGTCCAGCTCTATAGCTAGGTACCAAGCTCTAGCTAGGTACCAAGTTTCTGTTCAATTGGGAATAAGAATATTTTATCCTATTGTCATGAAAACTTGTTCTCCAATATAAAACTGCTGTCTGATTAGCAACAACGGGCTGTTTCTGCTGTTTTTATTTAAACCGCAGTTGCAATAAACATTTTTTGGAAAATGTATTACGCCTATCCGATTTCACGATTAATTTTTGATCTTGCACAGGAACTTTTACCATAAAATGTTGCAGGATTCTTTTTGCTTTAGCAGGGTAAAAAGAGGTTATAATCTGTGTTTTTATTTTTAATTAATGCTTTTTCACAAAATAAAATTGCTGAGTGATTGTTTTAGCTGTGTAGGGTAACAACAGGTTGTTTACTGTCTGTTTATTTAAACCAAAGTTAGAATAGTTTTTGCCAAAACGTATGTGTGACACCTGTATTTCTATTTAACAGAAGTTGCGCTAAAGTTTTTTTGAAAGAATTTGTTTAGTAATGGCTCACTGCAGATTAAAGTATATATATACATATATATTTTAAGTTTCACCGTGAACATTTTGTGAAAAATAAAAAAAGGTTTGCTGACTGTTTTTGCTATGACATGGCACAATATGTAAATTGTGTTTTTATTCCAGCTAAAGTTGAAGGAAATATATTTACTGATAATATAATTACACCCGAAACACCTTAAATTTTGTGTGTTTCACTCGATTTACGAGCATTTCTCAAAAGGTTAATTAACTAGGCTGTGTGCTGTAACTTCCTAAGTGTATATAATATTCACCTGTAAAGTTTTGTATATATATATATTTATGCCCTGCTGGTCTAATGGCTATGACACTCATGCAAATGAGAGATCCAGGTTCAAATCCTGGACAGGGCTAGGAAAAACATAATTATCTTGCACCTACATAAACCAGATACTCTAAGTATATGATATTAGCTATATTGAGCATAATAGGTAATCTATGAGTCATTGATGGGGGAGTTGCATACATTCATCACTTTTATTTCCAAAAATTCTTTGTTTTTGTAATAGAACTATCACTTTATGGTAAAAAGTTTTGTGTTGATAAACCTGGTAGGCACAAGAAACCAAAAAAGGCGTTTTTTAATCAATTTTTTTGCCTTTCTCGTGGATTTATCAAAAAATGATATGGCGTTATGACCGATTGTTTAAATACTTGTATTGGCACATAATTATGCTAACATGATTCACTGTATATTGACCTGAGATAAATTTGAGACTTTTTTTTGAGATGTTGAATTTGAAATATTTGCACCTCGATATTTTCTATACTCCTGGACTAATATGATACTTATCTTAGATATATTGAGTATACGCAATTTTTGAGTTGTAGGGGAGAGATTTTCTGTTAAAGTCAGGCACCCCTGCCTTGCCGTTCCATTGCCTTGCCAGCACTGACCGTGCCTTTGCCTACCCTTCCTATGCCTTTTCTGGTGCCTGCCTACTATGCCCTTGCCTGTGCCTCCCATGCCTGTGCCTCCCATGCCTTGGCTACCCCTGCCTTCCTGATTCCTCTTCCTGTTTCCTTGCCTGCCTTTGCCGTGCCCTTTCCTTGCCGTGCTTAATGCCTTTGCCTTGGCAACCTCTCCGCAACACTTTCTATATTGATTGCCTCTATTCGCAACACTAACCAGAATAGCTACAAAAAACTGACCATGAAATCTATTTGGGCTATCAAGACAAAAGAAAACAAGCCAAATTTTTTTTCCTACAAACTGCTTCGCTAGTGCCCAGACCTGCGCGGTATGAAGCTCCGTAATTTTTTGTATTAAATCAGTTATTAGATAATATTATTGATTTGCTTCCGTGGGAAGAAGCTGTTCTAAAATTTCGAAAAAAATGGAATGTGAAGGACGGAGTTTGTCAACTTCATTCTATGGTTCTGGCGACAGCCTCATTTTAGAAAGCTAAAAGTCCTGGGAATTATTAGTTGTTGCCTCTTTAATAACATAGCAACAGTAAGTAATATTCTATTCTCTAAGTGTCGTCAAACTATCGAAAATGTAGTGGGTGGTGCACGTCAAACTATCGAAAATGTAGCCGGTGGCGCACGTCAGAAAAATGTTGTGGGTGGTGCACGTCAAACTATCAAACATGTAGTGGGTAGTGCACGTCAGAAAAATGCTGTGGGTGGTGCACGTCAGATAAAAAGTTTTGTGCCAATTAATGAGGTCCGTGTAAAAGTTTCGATGTAGTGTGATGAGTCATATGATATGATACCCAAAACACCATGTTAAAGCAAAAATAGCTGAAGGGAAAGAAAAATCTGCAGATGACATCGAGTGTGGTTGGTTTTCCCTGAACAGGGTATACTTTATAATAGTATGGCATCTTGTCTCGATCAAGTTTAGGTGGTGATGGTTTTTTCTTATCTGCTTCTTTCGTGTAAGTGTAAGCAATATATCTGCCTCGATTATCCAACTCTGTTTTTGTAACATTTTCTTTAATTTTGCACACGCTCTGAGGAGGAACAGATTTTCTGCAACTGCCTGTGAACATGTCATTCTAAAAGTAACATTAGATAAAAAAAATCACGAGAAACAATAATACAGTAGATGATTTCTTAGCCAGTTTTAATTTATGATATCCTATCAACACTTATTTAGTCCTATAGAAGCTATAGAAATACAAAATAGTGCGAGGGGAATTTCGATCATCACCAAAATTTTAATTTTAGCTGCATAACCACAAAATCTTCCACAATGAAAATAATTATTATTATTATTGAAATTATTTACCCAGGATAGCTTCTTCAGTTCCTGTTAATAGTGCTTTCTAAGAGAGTCCTGCGAAGGGGGTCCTAACGCATTTAAAGCTCCCATTTGAGCTACGAAAGTCGTGTAAGCACAGCAATCGCTCAACTAGACAACCGCCTAAGATGTCAATCCTATTCTCATGCTGAGCGCTAAGCAGAAAGGACAGATTCACACTTTTATAGTCTCTGGCATGACGGGGTTTGAACCCAAGACCTTCCGAACTGGAAGCTAACGCTCTACCACAAGGCTACCAGAAGATGATGAAATAAAAACCTAGAAAGGTTCTTCGAATTGGGAATCCAGATTGCGTGCGAAAATGGTACACATAAATATAAAGATCTAACGTCGGATTTGTCTATTAAGTGATGAGTAACATTTTGTTTTAAATCGACAATAAATCCCTTCAAATCAAGTGGGAAAAGTACTAGTAACGCTAAAGCTGCCATAGTTATTCACGGATTGGTTCGTGGCCGGACAATCCCCTCATTCCAATTTTTGTCAGGCATCAAGTTGCACAGAAAAGTCAACTCTCACTTTTATTCTGCAATTCTGGTCAGAATGTGGTGGCAAGTAATTTTATAGGATTTAGGTTTATAGCTAATAAATAAATTTAAAAAGTGGTATTTGGTGCTGGCTGACCTGTATTACCAGGTCTTCGTGACACGTCTACGCAATAACAAAACGCAATTTTGTGACCCACCGAGTTTTGACTGTTTGATGCTTTCGAGAAAACACCTTTGTCCCAACACTTGTAAGAAACACTGCTATCTTATACAAAGGATATACATAAATAGTGTAAAGGAATGTTTCACTCACAAATAACGGCGTTGAATCTGTTCTACTTCCTTTTCCACGGAATGAACTTTGCCTTTTTATTGTTAGACTTTTCTTTTTTTTCGCCTTGAAGTTTATGTTCTGCACAACTGTATATTCTAGAAGGGCGCAAAATATGAAACAAAATGATCCGATAAAATAAACATCAATAGCTTTAACGTAATTGACTCTTGGTAAACGTCGATTGACTGATCCCCATATGGTGCTTATAGTAAGTAGTGGTATAATACCAAGTCCTGAAATAAAACAAAAATATGAAAGAAAAGTAACAATTAGCTAATAAAAACACGATATGAAATTGTTGAACGGAGCACTTGCACAAAATTGTTTTAAATAAATCAACTTCTTTTTTAGTTCTTTTTATATCGTTTCTATTATAGGGTTGGCAATGCGATTTATTTTGCCTGTAAGAGGCCATGGGGACGAGGTGGGGACGTGTTTGACGACTCAATCGTTAGTTCTTTTAGCTTGCGCGTGGACTATAGAAACTTGGAACGTAGATTGCCAACTAGTTTTTGTATCCAATTAAAAAATGTTAAATAAAAATTGTACTTACCGACTCTCGCTGACACAGAGTTCTTATGTACCCAAAAAGAAACGAAAGAAATGCAGACAATGGCGTTGGAAGGGAAGAAAGATTTGCATCAGAGAGGACTGCCATGCGTCTTTTGAAATACGAATGTACCTTCCAATATACTGTACACACCACCTAAACAATGATTTAGACTTTAAAATTTTTGAGCAAAGTTATAGGAACTTTGCTTAATATATTAAAATATATTTTAATATATTTAATATATTTTCTTTCTGAAGCTTTGCCCCAGGGAAATGCAAAAGTTGTTTTATCTAACGATTCACTATTCTAAGAACATATTAAGGGAGGATAAGATTACTTATAGTCACAATACAGCAGTATTGTTAATTAGAATAGCCTAGTTAACTAATCGAAGACATTAAAATTCACATTTCTCTCATACGATTCATACAGTTTATCTGGCAATTTGTCATCATTAAACCTGTACTGTAAACCTTTATTAAACGGTTAGGGTAAGTGAAGCAACCAATTGATTGCTTCAATTATTCCGGTCGTTTTTATGAGGACTTACACCACCGATTACAATTTGTTAGACCACAAAGCTTAGACGCAAACGAATTTATCAGAGCAAACCCCGAATTCAAATCAACCAATGAACCGAAGGAGTAAAGTAAGTAAGTAACGGGAAGTTTTAACGTCCTTGGGGATTCCATCCTAACGGTTGGCTCTTCCTCCCCTCCGACTGTAACTACGTTACATTACCGCCAGAGATACGTGTAGCATTGCTCTAACTTGCTTGCCTGCCATACAAGGCGGTTAGCGGTCAGTAGATGGCACCAAATGGGCTGACAACACTGCATTTAAAGTGCGCCGGAGTGGGGACTCGAACCTGAAACCTTATGATTACAAGTCGAAGGCGCTACCACACCATCTCCGGAGCAGGGTAGACAATTATCCAGGAGTATTATATACCCATAGGTTGTCATGTTACCATGAAACTCACCCTTAGATTTCATAAATAAGAAAATACGATGGATCATACTTGATAAATATTTCGTTAAGTGTGTTGATTTACTGAAATTTACAAGAGTGTATTGTGAAATCTCTGACGTCACTATGCTTAGTCCTTTCTGGACCACTGATATCGAACATGCTCTTCTGTGTATGCGTCTAAAACATATCCACAAAATATTTAGATAAACATTTTGTTAACACTTACACAAATCATATCCCAAGTGAGCCTAACCTCGTTTTAGAGGTGTTCTGCCCTTTTTGAAGCTAGCCTGTGCGAATAGGTTTATTTTTACGAAATATTTTCGCGAAAATTTAAAGTATGCGAAAATGGCGACTATATAACTCATTTGTAGGAGACCAAATAATGAAGATAAGGTAAAGGTAAAAAATATCTATTTGAAAATTTAAAATATACAAAACGGACTCGCTTAAGCCGAAATTTAACATAGCTTTTACTTTTTTAGAGAGAAGTTATAGAAAGCAAATCCAAGCGTAGCACAATTCTGGCAACAGCCAATCAATTTTTTTTTCGATCTGATCATTTTTAGAGCATAGTCCTGACGCAGACAAAACTCAAAAAAAGTTATTATGTTGACGTTGTTTGGATTTTAAAGCTACTTTTGTCATATACTGGAGAAGAACAATTTATATTTCTTTTTAAATTGAACAATTTTATCTTTTGAAATAAGGTAGTAGCATTCACATCTTTTCAATTCGAGTTATCAAGGCGCATTTTAACCAAGGGTTCGCCAAAAATCGTCTGGCTTAGGCGGAGTTTTGGAGGTTTGAATTTTATGAGGAAGTTAATACCGAAGGGTGAAGGATAATTCAAAAATTGGAGTTACTGGAAGTTCGGATAATCGGGATTATGCTGTATTTTGTCCTTTATGGCTTTAATACATTTTGAAACGTGACTGCAGATCTTGAATTTGCAAGATATTACCAATTTTACACAGCGCAGTTTGGGCACTAGTAAAGCGCTTGTAGGGTCAAATTTTTAGCCTGTTGTTCGTTTGACTCGATAGCCCAGTCCAGTTTCTTGGTTCACTTCTTCTTATTTGTGTCATACGACAAAAAGGCAAGAAATGTGTAACCTTCTGTTGTTTCTTTCCTAATTTTTTGCTTTTTATACTACCGTTTAACTTGTAAATATCGTGATGAAATGGAGCTGCAAGTCCTCTCTAATACAATATAAACAGTTTGTCTATCTATACCGAGAAATATTACCCGAGGTCGATACGAGATCGACACGCTGACCGAGGGTAATATTTCTCAGGAGAGATAGATAAAACAGTTTATATTGTATTTATTAACTGATAGCTATTTTGTTTTTTCCTTAAATTCAACCTTTATTGTATGAATTAAATATTTTTGAGAGTTAGACATGTGTTTACAAATTATTCGCGAAATAAACTCTTGTGAATAAGTAACAAAGAGAACATTTTCTTACATCTTACATTCATTTGATTTTGCTATGATTTCTTCCCAACCCTACCCCATCTCTGTCAGAAAAGTTGGACCAACCATCCCCTTTTTAATACTAGTTTCCTAACCAATTTATATAAACAATATTAAATTTTGGCTAATCTGGCAATTTTAGAGGTTTTTTTTGCAAGAATTATTTTTTTATATATGTCTTGTATGTTTTTTCATTTGCTGGACTCGTGTATGTTTTACGAAAATTACTTCTCGGGTACTTATACATCATGAACTAAAGGATTATATATGTCCAATGTTGATGTAAATTTTTGCATAAATTATTTTTGCTGATGCTGAAGATTTAGTAATTTTAGTAAAAGATAAATCAGTATTGCCACTTGCTTATAGTGGTAGTAACTATTGGGCAAAATGCGTTTTAAAGATGACAATTATGGTGCCAACAATAACATTTCTTTCTTGTTTGACACTTGACTGTTAGCTAGGCTAATATCAACAGTTTTTAGTCATTAATAGCCTTGAATTTTGTGTGTTTTGGATAGAATACAGTCCATAAACCATTAAAGAATACCGCTCTTTTGATTTTAGTGTTATAATGGTAAAGCCATAAGTTAAATTTTCTGTTAATGTTGTTGTTGTTTCTTGTTGCGCTACCATTATGAAAAATTTGTCCTGACAAGCGCTTCACTAGTGCCCAGACTGCGTTTTTTTGAAAGTCGGTAATTCAGTCCCAAATTCACTTTTCTACTTTTACTTCTACTTCTTCACTTGGACTTTTCTTTCTTTCTCATATATTCTTTTTTGAAACACTTTACCATTTCACTTTTTGCACTTTTTTGAAGACGAAGGGACCGTTGTTTTGTTGTTGTTTTGTGTGTCGATGGTAACCCAGTTCCAAATTATATGCTTTTTTAATCCACTCCACTTCTTCACTTTGACTTTCTCTGCTCTTAATATCTGCACTTTTTATGACTAAGGGATCGTA
>JASGCC010000134.1:656584-866584 GCA_030067915.1 Hydractinia echinata
AGCCCTTAAAAGCCCAGGTTGGAATAGGGTTAAGCTATATCTAATATTTTGTTATCGTCAACCGTCACTTTTTCGCAACACTTAAACAGACAACAAAACTGAATAGCAAAATCTTTTTTTTTCAGCTGAATAGATTTTTCTTTGCAACTGTTAATATCCAAAGGTGAATATTAAATATTTACAAATTAATTTTGTCGCAAAAGCCCAATTAGTAGCCTATGAATGATATCTGCCACCTTAACTATTTCGATTGGTGGTAAGAAAAATTATGCTGAGTCTCCGCTCTCTCAATAAGTAGTAGCAAAAAAATTCACAAATCTTTCTTTTTATATGTTTGAAACTTAAATTTTTTCAAATACATCGCGAAAATTTTTGCCCGCGAAAGATTCTATCGGACTTCAAATTTTCGGACTTTTTATTTTCGGGCCTTAAATTTCCAGACGTTTTTTCAGCCTAATTTCAGACGAATTTCGGACGTTTGCTTAATTTTTGTAAAGCTCCAAATTACTGAGAGAGACACCATAATTCTTAAAATTTTGAAGTAACCGAGGAAAACTATGAACCAATATAGACAATATAACCAATATAGTTAAGTGAGAGTGAAACTTTTATTATTACATACATCTTTGATTACATATTTTACAATAGATGTTTGAAAGGATCCTCGTCTTTTTGAGGATCTAAAGCCTCGGTGATTGAGGCAGCTTTAAAACCATTCACATCTCAGAATTTCGCAACTTGTCGTGCTAGCTTATAAGCCAGCGCGCATGGATGGGTTTCATTCTGGATAGTCGTGTGTCAACATCAACTTCATAAACACCTTTTCCATCGTCGAACTGCTTTTGTATTTCGTCAGTGTACCACTTCTGAAACTTATCTTTCAGAAAACCTTTAGCCACTCCGTTAACAATTCGATTCAAAAAATTCGATTAGAATAAAAATCTGAATCGCATTCATACAAATATCTTCTACAAGTACGATTCTCGAGTCTGCGAACAAACAAAACAGGATAATGGAAGTAACTGTGGAAATGGAAATTGCTTCTCGAGGTTGGCATGTTTATGGGAGTTTGGCAAAGTCCACGAAAGGGGGAAAAGTTACCAGCCGAAAAAGAAAAAACCCGGATGCCTTAGTTGTAGATCCTTATGTCGTGGCTTGGATGTTGAAAAGAAAAAACAAAATAACAGCAGATATTGTAGGTCATGTGAAAATTTCGCGGTTCATTTGATACTTCTTCACACATGGTGGAAAAATGGAAGGAACTTTGATATCTGTGCGACCCTTACCGTCACCGATTCCAAGTGGAGGATTAGAAATAATGCTTATGGCTAAACTAACAATAAATGAAAAAGACACTAGAATACTGAAATATCTACAGCAAATCATAAGAGAAAACTATGAACCGAAACTTGAATATGATGATGAGAATGATACTGAAACATCCGAACCTGATGAAATTGAAGAAGAGAGACACGAAATTGACGATGTCATTTTCATTGACGAAGACGAGGAAGAAAAATAAATTTTGTATAGATAATAAATCTTAAAAAAAGTTCCATTGATAAAAATAAAGTGTTTTGAAAAGTTTGGCGAAAAACAGTGGTTTGAAAAATTTGGGACGTTTAAAAATTCGGACACAAAAAATTTCGGACGTTATTAAATTCGGACTTTTCAAATGTCCGAAAATAAAAACGTCCGAAATTTTTTGTATTTAATGTATACTCCTATTAGAAAAACGTAAAGGAGGTAAGCTAGAACGTAGTGAAGAAAAAATGAATATTTTGGTTCGAATCCCAGAGAAAGCTCTACAGTTTGTTTAGAGCAGCGCGAAACGTTTAGGTCAAACACCCTACGTAAAAAAACGCCATGATGTAAAATAACGCCCTTACGCGTATTGTCCTATTTTCATAATTTAAACGCCTATCTTAGTTCGTACTACTTTCCCAGTGTTGAAGGAAACTGAAACGTTCTTTTTCTTTCTAATAGTTCAATTAATTGTCATCTGATTGCATGCAAGATACATCGTTAAACATATTTGCAGTAAGGACATTTCATCTCCGCAAACCAAACCGAACTATTACTATAGTATTATTTTAACAACAACCACTTTTTTAAACAAGGTCTTGGAATTACGCGCCATTTATAAACATAAAAATTGTAGGACAAAGCTGTTCCGCGCGATGAAAAACTTTTACAAACGTTTACACGTTTTCATTCAAGTCAACAGTTCTAAACATTTTAAGCCATATCGCACTTTAATTGGCCTTGGAATGGTGTAGCATTTTTGCGTTTAATAAGATAATCTATGGATAAATGGGAGTAATTTTTAACAGGGTTTTTGATATTTTTTTAAATTGTCTGATTTCCCTACTAAGCAATATTAATTAATAATTTATTAATTTAAAGGCATTCTTTTAGCAGCGCAAGTAGCAAGTTGAAAGTCAAGTTTCTAATAAAATAATACATGTAGTTGCAATTACAACATGCATTCAAACTTGCTCGAAAACTTGCAAGTTGCTGTCGTAAGCCTGAATTCACATAGGCTAGTTAACTAAAGGTTTCTTCGAAGATATGAAATTCAGTTTCTTTTAAACGTAATTTTTCCCACCTTAACTATTCTAATTTTCTAGTGATAAGAAAATTAATGCTGGGTCTCATGGCTAGAATTCACATAGAAAACGCAATTCCTTAGGCGCGGCGCTCCTCGGCGCATGACCTTTTTTTGTTCACATTAAATTTTAAAATAGTTCGTTTTATTTTTGTATACAATAGAAAAAAACACATGATTTTCATAATAACAATAAAATATGCTCATAACAGCATGTGGCTCCACTAAACGCTGCGGTAAGTTTGGATTTGATCCAACTTGGAGCTGCAGCGTTGCGGTCAAGAGACTCTGTTATACAGAACTTTTTTCTGCTATGCGAAGGTAATTTTGAGCGTAGAAATCGTACAAACTCGATAGAAATTATACGTACAACAATACCAAGGCGGAATTACTAGAGGCGGGAGTTTTTATAAATAGCAACAAATGTGTTATTCCCTCTCGTATTAATTCTTTTTGAAAAATTCGATTTAGTTATCAAAACTTTTGGTGCAACGCTAATTTTAATCCTTTCGACAAAAAAAGTAAACATAATTGTACGTTCTAGCATAGTCATAAGAAATAAATGACTATGGTTCTAGTTATTTTAAATGCCCACATATAAACGCGTTTGTTAATGTTGGATATTTGACTTGGCTATCATCTGTTCGTTTTATTTTCGAATTTGCACTCCAAAAAGAACGGAACGGACCAGAACAGAATGAAACGGGACAAAAATAGTATTTTAATTTGATTCGCTATTCTGTTCATTAGTCTTTTGTTTTTTAGATAAGTCCTTAGAGGACTGATTTAAAGATATTGACCAAGAATATATCCGTATTCTTTCCTCTCCAGATCGGTCGACCCAATGATGTTCCGCTTCGAAACTGGCACATGCGTATTCAGTGTACCATATTCTTTCAACCTCGTTTTGACCATCCAAAAAAAAAACTAACATGGTTGACTTGAATTTGACAGCCTGACGTGTGAAAAGGGTGAAAAGGGTGAAAAGGTTAAGAAAACTGTAAATATTCATACACGAATAATCGCTCCTAACGAGAGATTTTACTGTGTTCATCAAAGTAATAGAACGTATAGCTTTTTGGCTAAAATATGAAGTTGTCTGAAGATAAACCGCGTGCACACAGTTCTATTGACAATCCAAATGAAATTTGGTTGGATAGCAAAGGAGCATGGTTAACTTATTCTCTTCTTGTCACCTTTCTACATCTTATGTTACTAAGCATGCCATTCTTTGAAACTGCGACTGCTTGGACGTTAACAAATCTTATACATGACGTGGTAAGCTATTGATAAATATACTTTATTTCATGCAATATATACACCTTTACGATAATTCGGGAAAACTAACACTCCATCGCAGCTTATTTTGCGATCGGAGGAGGTAAACATCACACTTATAAGAGTTTATTAAGGAGAAAACACGTTTTTTCGTGATAACTTTTCTTGCCGCGTTTTGTTTTTAATGAAAAGTACACATAAGTTGTATCTTATTATTACTAACGTTTCCTGAAAATTTGAAAGAAATTGGTACAACGGAAGTTAAAAAACTGGAGAAAACACGCTTTCGTCTCTAACAAACTCTCATAAAAACACGATTTTTACCTCCTTTTTTCCGATATTGTAAAACGATGGAGAGCCGTAGGAACACACATGTACAATTGAATTATCGTAAAGGTGTATTTAGTATATAGATCGTTTTGCATTCCTGGAAATATCTTTGGCTCATGTCATTTTCCATGGTCTTAAAATGAATCCATCAGTCAGCCTAAAAAAAGTTGACCTATTTTATAGGCCAAAAAGGCAAGATCAATGCTCAGATAAACAAGGGCTGGGATCTACAATTTTGTTCAAAATATGTTGAGACAAGACTGAGCTAGAGCACGGAGGGTGCCAACAAACCGCATACGCTGTAAAAAATGCGGGCGTTTTCGGGCGAGTTCAGCGTTTTAAAAAAAACAAGTATTCGCCCGAAAAAAACGATCAATGCCTGAAAAATTTATACAAAAAAAAACAGTCACTAAAAAAAAGCTACTGGACACATTAAGAATTTTGTTGAGCTAGCTAGCTAGCTAGATATAATAGCCAAACTGTTTTTGGCTGCTTTCACTTGTCGGCCAGAGGTAGCTAGCTAGATTACTTGTAACTGCTTTTTTCTCTACAAGCGCCTTCTTCCAACTGTCCGCATGGCATGGTACAAGAAATTGCATTTTGGGAATGCTTCGGGCGAGTTCAAGATAGTGAGGGCGATTTCGCAGGATATCATCATCATCATCATTCTCGGCTTAACGTCCGTTTTCCATGCTAGCATGGGTTGGACGGGGTATATTAATGACCCTCTTCCAATCTGATCTAGACTGTGTTAGATCTCAACTTCCTCTGTATCAAGTCTGTCCTTATAACCTCCTGCCAAGTCTTTCTCGGTCTGCCTCTGGGCTTTGCCCCAGAAACTATCAAGTCTCTACACTTTCTTACCCAATTATCCTCCTCCATTCTTTCCAAGTGCCCCAGCCAATTCAATCTTCTTATCTGGATAATATCTTTAATTCTACGGATACTTAGCCTGCTTCTTAGCTCATCTGAACTCTTTCTGTCTCTCAGACTGGCGTTACACATCCACCTAACCATTCTCATATCATTCCTTTCTAAACGGTCAAGATCTTCCTGCTTCACTGCCCATGTCTCACTACCGTACAGCATAACACTTCTTACACAGGCCTCATACAACCTACCTTTTACCTCAATTGACAAGACTCTGCTAGTCAACAAAGGCAGTAACTCTCTGAACTTTTTCCAAGCAGAACCTATCCTGCAAGTAACACTTCTTCCAACACCCCCTTCACTGCCCAACATATCACCTATAAGTAACAGAAGTTCTCAACTATCTCTAACGAGCCACTGTTGTACATCATTAAAGCTGGAAATACTTCATTCTCTATAATCTCACCTTTGCAACGCTTGCATACAAACTGAATGTCAGCTCTTAACGTTCCACCAATACTACTGCACTTCTTATGTACCCAATGCTTGCAAGTCTGACAAAAAATTGAGTTACTACCAACCCCTTTCCAACTACAAGGTCACACTTGGCTGCAATGCTACTAATCATGACTTTAGACTTTGCTGTGTTCACCCTTAGCCCTTTCTCTTCTAGTCCTTTCTTCCACTTCTCAAACTTTTCAACTAATTCTTCCATCGACTCTGCTATGAGAACCAAATCATCTGCATACAATAACTCCCATGGACAACCTGTTCTGAACTCCATCGACAGCGCTTCTAAGACTAGAACAAACAACAAAGGACTAAGTACAGAACCCTGATGTACACCAACATTTACACTAAATTCATCACTAAGTGAATCTTTAATCCTGACACGACTTCTAGCATTGCTGTACATAGACTGTACCATCGTAACTAGCCACTCATCCACACCTAATTTTCTCATAGCCCACCAAATAACTTTACGTGGCACTCTATCAAAAGCTTTCTCTAAATCTACAAAGGCAAAATAGAGATTCTTTCTCTTTCATAAATACTTTTCCTGAAGCTGTTGCCACCAATTTAATTCGAAAAGTTGCCCTACTCACCCTTATATATGCCTGCGTTGGCGGCTTATCGGCTCCCTCTTTAGCTAGCTAGCCTATAGTTAACTAAGCTTTTTTTCGGGGATATCAAATTCAGTTTATCTCAAACGAAAGCTTAGACATAAACAAATGTCAGATCAAATCCTAAAAATTCACCCCATAGTAAAACCCGAATTACAATCAACCAATAAGCACAAAGTTGGCGTGGTCACATCTTATCCTCTTGAATAATACAAGAATTAATTATATTTGTTCTGGTGAGTGACATTCGCACTCAAAACAAAGGATTTTTCGAAATTTAACCATGTGAGCAAAGAACTATAGAACTAACCAATCAAAAAGTGCGGTCAGTATTCTGACCGCAGAAAAATCTTTTGAGACCCAGTGTAATTTTTCCAACCTTAACTTAATTTTTTTCCTGGTAGTAAGAAAATTATGCTGGGTCTCCTGGTTAACAGCTGGCTAGATAATTTCGAAGTTTGCCACCACAACTTAATTACATGGGTTATTTTTATATCAGATTTTCATAGTTGACTAAGGTTAAATTTGAACTCTGCCTGGCCTACGTGTGTGCAAACATAGCGACTTTGTAGCCTGTCAGTTTGACATTTTGTCATATATATTTGTAAGAATGAAAAAAATCTTCCTTTATCTCAATATTTTTGTCCAAGTTTGTCCGAAAACCCACATTATTTTTAGCAATTTTGTAGTGACTTCGTGAGGGAAAGAAGAGCTAAAGTGATTGCTAAAACTGCTTGATTTTCTGTGTCACTGACTGGACTATTATAGTATTTTTTCCAATTTTCACCAGTTGGTAGAAGTACCCAAACCAATGTAGAATGTAAATTGTCCTTAAGAGACCATTGACAAGATATGTTTATTCCCCTTACTGGTTTTTTTTTAAAGTCATTTATATACCCCTAGCTACCCCCTTTCTCTTACTGGCTTCAAAATCTTTTGTAAATTAAACTAATTATGCTTTTTTAATATGCTTGCTTTGTTCAATGTGTTTGCATCATTTTCACATTGTCAAAATTTTAGAACTACAAATCACTGATTGGCTAATTTATAAAAGTACTTTTTATTGATAAAAGAATAACACACCATTTTTAAAGTAAAATACCAAGCATAGACAGTAAAAAATCAAAAGATTAAAATATGAGAGAAGCTTTTCATAATCTTTTGATTTTTTACCGTCTATGCTTGGTATTTTACTTTTTATTGGTTTATTAACTATATGCAAATGGTGCTAGCAATTATTCTTCGCTGCAATCAATCAATATGTCTTGTGCTAGTGCAGTGTTTAAAATGACTATGGGGGAGGTCCAAAGTTGCACTAGCCATAGCCGTTAATCAGTCATTTACAATCTTCTCTTTTTCTAAAAAGTTTTATTAAATAAGCTGAGCAAAAGTTCCTTTTTAATTAGATTTCTTTGATTACAATATAGCTTACTGTTATCTGTTGATTATATTTTTTACCTACCAGAATGTGCATGTCCATTGTTCTCATTGCAAAATCAAAACATTACATTACACGGAAAGTCATTTTAATGCATGGTTACTTTCTGAAACCCTGGACAACCTCCATAGATTTAGTTAAAATCGAGCAAGTGTACATTAGCAGGTCACAATCCGCAATTTTTGAAAAAAAAGTCAGCCCAAGCTGAATCCATGACAGCATTCAGCTTTTGCAGATTTTGATTGGCATGGGGGTTGACCTTTATTTTTGAAAATTTTGCTGTAGTGGTACTAATTCTTTCCAACATATTAATCTGTTGCTAGCTTATTGTAAATAATAATAATAATAATAATAAATATTTAAGTGGCTAGCCCAGAAAATCACAAAAACCTATAGTTAGTGGATTGTTTCCACTGGGGGCCACTAGTTGCAGTTATGAAGTTCAATTAAGACTTTTTGAAACAAACAAGTCTTCATTGAAAATACATACCATGATTGTGGACTGGGAAGTTAAAAATTATAGAATATATAAATATAATATAAATAAAATATTTAGTTTTGTCGTTGGTAAAATTATTATTATTGTTATTCTGAATGTTTTACTTAAGGATTTACAATTCAGTTAAAAATAAATTTGCATTCTTCGTAAAAATTTTAAAATAAAAAAGTTGAAATTTAGCTATTTAACATATTACAATCAAATTAAAAACTTATGCATATAATCTTTATTCACAATTAATAGAAAAGAAGTTAAGTCAGCTTCCGATTTCCTAATAGTCTTGGGGAGCAAATTATGCTACTTTGCTTTCATTGAAAAGAAACCAGATTTTAAGAATTTAAGCTTGACTTTAGGTAAAGCTGCAATGATATTGTTGGTATAAATAACTATTATATATAAGGGGCTCTTTAGAAGGTGAAGTTTTGAAGAGGCCTTTTTGAGTTTGTTATCAAAATTGTTTTTTTGGTTCGCTAGATATTTGTTTTGCTTTTCTTAGAGTCGGTTTTGTTCTTCTTTAAATTTATAATATGTTCATTTTCTTGAAGGTATGTGGCTACCTTTTTCAGGTTTTTATATAAACTCTCTTGTAGTTGTTGCACTGTTTCCGCGAAAGCGTATATATATCGTTAAGGAATAAATCGTTAAGGAATCTAAGAAAAAAATTTGTTCCAAAATTAACCCTTGTGGACATCCACACAATAATGCTGCAGGGTGGGAAATTTCATTGTCAAATTTCACTGGATGCTTACGTTTGAAGAGATCTTAAAAACCATCTTAAAGCGAGTCCTTTAATTCCATAATTACAAAGTTTTCGCAATAGTGTATCATGACCCAACGTATCAAAGCCTTAGAGAGGTCGATGAAAACAGCAGCAGATAAAAATCCTTCTCTTTCGATCAGAAAGTAGGTTGTTTTCTTCCAAGTAATCCATTAGTTCACTCTGGAATGCCTTCTCTAATATTTTTGATACGGTGGAAAGTACGGAAATAGGTCTATAATTACTTAAATTCATGATTTTTCCACTATTGTGTATTGGTGTAATTACGAAGTTAGTGGTTTCAAAATTTGGCAGATCATCTATACGGTTAGCTTTTCTATGTTTTAAATTTTCAGCTGTTTTTCTACATACATTGTTGATACATACCTAAAATTCAAAACAGTGTCCCTGTGTATGGTTTCGTATTTGGAGTTGTCCAAACAAATTCAGTATGCGGGTAGGTGATCTTTTTCATCCGTCCTGCGATTGTGGATATTAATTTACAGAAGAAGTTTGATTTCGTCGGGCATTTTGATTCGGATATAGTCATACTTCCTAAGGGAAAACCTTTTGATGGTTGTCCAAAACGTTTGTGGATTGTTTCTGTTTTCTATTAGCAGTTTTTGATGATATTTATTCATTTCTTGCTTTAGGGACTAAATAAGTGCAACATTTTCTTAGTTGGGTATATGTTTTCCAATTCACAGGGTCCCTCCATTTTTCGAGATTTTCGGTAGAGTTAGTCTCTTCTGTTCATATTCCTTTTTATTTCCGACTTTAACCATGGTTGAATTGCACCTTCTGTGGAATATTGGGGTATGTTTATTACATACATTGTCAGGATATTTTTCAAATATCCCTATGCGCTGTTCACTTTTAAGTGTACCCCAGAATATTGCTCGGGTTCTGTTTTAAGTGTTAGGAGTAATGGGTGTCTCAGAGAGTGTAACTATATCAATACTTTTCTAACAGTATAACCAAACTTCCTATATTACCAAGCATTCCACATATATTTTGATGAAAGATTTTATTTCTTCTCATGTTAGTAAAATCTGGAATAACATCCTAACCAGGGCAAGTTTCTATATAACTCCACACAGTATAAGTAACATAAATATCAAGCTTTTATATAATTTTTTGATTTAATAAGGATAACACCAAGCTATTATCTGGTTTTAACAAACTAAGTAAATCTGTATCTATTTTTTTCTTTGTTATAACCACTAGCAATCTTTAGCAAAACGAATATAAATACAAGAATAGGGCACACCACGTCTGTCATGTGTGCCGCCTTCTCATTTTCATGACAGCAAAATTTTGCTGACTTGATTTTTGTTTTGTCATTAAAGCTGACCTTAACGACAATGGCAAAATTTTGTTGTAGAATATTTTTGCTAATTCAGAGGGCTGAAAAGTTTTCAAGAAATGTTGAAAAATCAAATCCCATATTTTCATCAATTGCGTGTATAGCAGATCTTCATATTTCACGTCAACATGTCAACAGGAGTCATTCCTTGTTAGTGGTAATTTTGTTGCTATTTGGCAAAAGCCATACAGTGCTTACCAAGCTCAGCTGCAAAATGTTTTCAAACCCTGTTTTTGTTGCTATTTCGATCCCTGCACTCTTCACACAAAAATTTGACAAACATTTTTTTTTTTAATTTTGGCTAATATTTTCCAGACTATAAGGATAGCTAATTAATTATTTTGATCAATTACACGCTTATGCCAGGAAAGGTTCAAAATCAGCCACAGGCTTTCTCTGCATAAGTAAAACATTGTCAGGTGAAAATGTTGGCCCCCAGACAGAACAGTACAGTATGTTACTAATCCATCCTTAAATTATAAAAAGTTGGCCATATGACATGTTCAATTTAGCTGCTCAGACCTTACCTGCATTGGTTCTCTTTTTTTTTAACTTTTGGTCCGTAAATGCGAGTCAAGGCAAATAACCTATAACAGGGTTCCCACGCCTCCTCACAACTCCTCAAATCTCCTCAAATTCCGAAGGTCTCCTCAATTCTCCTCAAATGTCCTCATTTTTTTTTGAAATTTAGGTTTTCTTCTCACATCTCCTCAAAAAAATTTGGACATTTGGTTATTTTTTATATATATATGCTAGTTTTTATATTATTTATTTTGAATCACCACAATTTGTGGCTGCAAACATTACTTTTTTGTGTGTTTGTATTTGAAGCAAAGTTTCTTTGTTACCTTTTGTAAAAAAATATTGAGATGCCAGTCTGTGTGCTCCTTCATTTTTACAAATGCAAGTTTTTCTCCTCAAATCTCCTCAATTTTGTTAACAAAAGCTACTCAAAAATCACAAAAATCTCCTCAAAAGTCCTCAAAGAGTGGGAACCCTGTATAAGCATGTAATAGGATTTTAGCATGTCCCAATTCCACCGTATTTCGGACCTTTCAATGGAGTAGATTTTCCATAATGTGGACATTGTGTAATTGTTTTGGCATTGGTTACTCTGCCTACACCCCTGCCGAATTGGAACTTTTGCAGTCTACCAGCTGCAGAGCACTGGCCAAGTGATACTGTTTGCCCATTCCGAGAAAGAGCTGAAAAACGGGCAATATCCCAAATATTATTTTCAGTTGTATAGGCTCTTATTAGAGGATTCCAGAAATGGCCATTACGTCGATAAATTGCTAATGTAATCTTGAAATCAAATTAGGATTCACATGGCCATTGCTAAATACGATTGTAGTTTTTTTATTATTTAATATTTCAAAATCACTTTCTCTAGGGCAACTATCTGTTGTTACACCATGTAAAGGGTGCACCATTTGAAACATATGATCAAGGACAATCCCGAAGGCTGACTCATTGGGAGCAGATAGATGCTGGTGAAATGCTTACTGGCACAAGAAAATTTCTGACACTTGCTCCTATAATATTGTAAGTAGAATTCTTTTTTTTTTCTACTTATACCTTGGTAGTTTAGCATGGTCCTAGAAATTCCAGGAAAAAGAAATTTGTCTTGCAAAATCCTGGAATTTTAACAAGAATTTTAGGATGTCTTGGAATTGTGGTAGAAAGTAAGAAATACGTTTTTTCAAACCCGTAAGATGATTAATTTACTCTTAAAAAACAAAGTGTGTCAAGAAATTCGAAATAAGGGCGGGCAGTGGCAATTGCTGTTGATTATTTTACTGTCGTAATTTTATAACAAAAGAAGTACACTTTTTGGTATAAGCCCAAAAGTGTTTGTAAACTTACAACCTTGTATATAATATATTGGGGAGAAAGCAATTAAGAACGCCATTTCTATCTAACTAACAAGCACTGCGGACTTGTGAAAGTTCACTAGGACTTCAGTTATTTGGTTAGGTTCAAAATCCTAAAGGGTGCTAATTTAATGAGAAAGCCGAAAAATGCTTTTCAGCAAAAGGATGTCACGCTTTTGTGTGCATTTACTTCTATCATGCTTTTCTTTTGCTAAATAAAAATTAGTGATAAAAATTGGCGATTTTTCTTTAAATTTAGCGTGGATTTGATTAGGTGTATTGAAAAATCGCGAAACTCGCTAAATTTTTCCACGCTTTCTCTTTTGGAGGCGTATTGCGCGTTAGCGCAGTAAAATCTACTCCTTATAATACGAAATATTTTTAGAAAAAGTGTATTTTGCAGCACGGGACATCCAGCTATCAGGACTCCCACACCGTCCTATATTCCTATATTGTCCTATATTTTAAAAAATTTCAGTCCTATTTTGTCCTAAGGGATTTTGTCTTATAAAGTCCTATATTTTTTTATGTTAATTTTCTAACCATTTTTTCATAGGCAGAGCTAAAGACAGAATGAACTAATAAGACATTGAAGTCATATATTTTCATATTAATGAACAAATGTGTTTTTATTGTATATTACTTGACCTAACACAAGATGCAGCAGAATTATTTTAAAGTATTGATCTGTCAATTAACATTAGTATTACAAAAATATCGAAACATTCAACGTGATTTTTAACATTAAACCATGAGATCGTTGACGTCTGGAAGGGCATTTTCCGCCAATCTAGAGATGTAAAATTAAAAATTTCCCACTCGCCGCCAACCATGGGGGCGCCTCGGGTAGCCACTATATAAAGCAAAATTCATAAATTTGATTTTTCTATATACTGTCAAAAAAAGATAATTTCAAACTAGGAATCTTGAAATGTTCATCTTATTGCATTGGCATTAATATTTTTCTTTGCCTTTAGGCAAAAAAGTGTGATATCTGTACTTTTTTTGAAGATTTTGTCCTATATTGTCCTATTTTTTGACAGAAAAATGTCCTATAATGTCATATATTTTGAAGAAAAAATGTACTATAATGTCATATATTTTGAAGAAAAAATGTACTATATTCCTATATAGCTCGGTTGATTTTGGAGTGGGAGGCCTGAGCTATGACCATTCGTACGTTAAACAAGGTCGATATTTTACAATCTTAATGCTTACGTAATGTATTTATTTTTAGATTTATCCTGGCAAGTCATTACACTGGTTACACTTACTCACACTTCGTCATCAACATCCTCGCTTTGGCGCTAGCTTTAATTCCAAAGTTTCCACAGTTTTATAAAGTACGTGTCTTCGGGATCAATAAATACTGAAGCGATTTTGAAAGAAAAACGATTTTATATAACACGTTCACGCCAACCGCATCGCGTTTGCTTAATTGTGTATAAACAAATGGTATAAGATATTATTGTATGATATTTTAGAAAGTGGTATATATCATGTGTTGACGCGTTCAGGAGAGACTGACAAGTTGAAAGGTGTCCGTCGAATTGATGCTTAAACCCAACTCCGCGACCCCCGTCCTTTACACCCTATTCTGTAAACAACAAAGTAATCGATATTCTATCTGCACTGTATGGGAATTTAGTTTTGATAGTTCATAAATAGTAAGACCCACGCTCCCCCACCACTATTTTTTCCCCGATTGCCTAAGAATGAATTTTGTATTTCGCACCTACCTTTCTACTTGTTGGTCACCCGTAAAATAAAAAAATAAAAATATGACATATCAACTTTTAAGAAGTAGTGTAAAATATCTATTTTATTAAAAAAAAGTAAATTATACACTCACTTGAGCATTATTATCAACCGACTTATTTTCATGAAGATTATCTAGTGTATTTGGAAAAAATAATATTTTTAAAGTCAAGAACTTTAAGCGAGCAAATTACTTTAGGGAGATGATGAGATGTTTGATCTAACAAGTTTGATGTATGAAAGTTTTTTCCTAATCTACATTTTCTATTATTTGTCTTTTTAAATATTTTTGACATAGATTTGTGTTTGAACTAATACCCAAACTAATTGAAAGTGTGGTAAAACGCCTTTTTAGAACTAACGTTTTTAACTAACTAACTTTGTTGCTTTATCAGCCTTCGCTTTCACGCATATGCGAAGAAAATCTATTCTCAAGGAAAAATTGCTTTGGATTTCGCTGGCCGATCCTGCTTTTCGCTGGTCGATACTATACTAAACTTTCTTGAAAACAGTCGAGCTGTAAATGCGAACGTCTGTAAGTCAAACGTCGTAGTATATTTTGGAAATTCGTTTTTGTCATTCTTGTATCATTACCTAAAATCACAAGAAGGCGTTGAGATCATTTTTTCTTCTTATATTTTGTTTTGCAAGTATAAAAAAGACTTTATTATTTGCATGTGTTTTTCTGATGATATATTTCGTTATAAAGCAATAAATATATATTCAATATCATCGTATCATTTAGTTTTTGTTCTTCCCTCTAAAAAATAACATACAACTAGATCAAAATTTCAGATAAGAAGTTCTACATACGCACAAGTGCAAACAAAATAGCAGGGGTAAGTAGAAGACTATGGCAGTCTTGTCATCACGCATCTCGCTTATGCCTGCTAAGGTTTCTTGTTATCCTGTGTAGTCTTAGAATCGAGATTTTTTTATCACGTCAACACAGCGCTGTCGTACGTCATATGACCGATTTCGATCAAAGTATCAGCCAACAAAGGTTCAATATGTAACAGAAGGGTGCCAATTATTCCTGATATTTCGTCCAACTGGTTTTAAAATAAGTTATTATAATATAAATTACTACAATTGTAGAACATAAAGGGTGACATTAAAGTTTTTAAGGTAATAATCAAAATTTATCGACATTTTGCAGAAACTTCAATTGCTGTAGACAAAAGCTAGAACCCATCTAACAAAATGTCATATATCTTTAGGCCAATCATGCCTGCAATCCCTCACAAAAATATTAATACAATGGCAATTTTTCGTTCATTTTACAAAGTTGGGGCGCACCAACAACTCGCGAGTTCTTCGAACCTAGTGGGCTGCAGTAGTGCTACTTCTTCAGATGGGTAGGTTAGATAGACAACGTGGAAATTGCGCTAGTCGCATCATCTAACACGTCCGCCCTACAGAAAAATCCACGTCAGGGCCCACAAAGGCCCCGACGCCAGCCACAATTACCACATTTTAAGATTTGGGATCTTTCATCGAATATCGTAAGTCCTCAGTCCGTTGTAAACATTGAAAAGTTCTAATTGCGTGAATCTGGTATAGAAATGATCATATAACTATTTGTGGGGACGAACTTTGAAACTTTCTATTTTCTCTCAACAAATTTTGTTAGGAATTGTAGTTTTTTAATAATTTATTATAATAAAATATAAAAAAGGAAATTATGTTTTTTTTTAAATTCTAACAAGGGCTTGTAATCAAGGCGTAAGCAATATGGTGAAAGATTTTCACATCGAGATAAAACTGTCGAACAATGGTTTTGTATTATACATGGACTTTTCGAAATTTACCCAATCTCGTCACCATTGCATCTTATATCTTCTTAACATCTGGTTAGCAATTACGCTGCTAAAAATACGACATCAAAATTCTTATATTTATATGCTTCGACTTCCCCCATTTTTTATATAGGTTAAAGTCACTGGTTTCAATACACATAAAAATTGAAAAAATAAGGGAAGTGTGTGAAGAAAAAAACAGAGAAAAATTTGAGCCCGCATGTTTTTAGTTTACATAAAGAATAAAAAATATTGGAAAAATAAACATTTAAATAATTTACTATACTTAGTATATATAAAAAGAAGAAACTAAATTAACAAAAGAAAACATTTAAGTTGAAGTTTTTCAAAAACAATAAAATAAAAACACATGTGTTTCCTAAAAGAACAATGTTTGGATATTTTGAAGAGCGATAAAAAGATAGAAGAAAAACTCAAACCAGTTTAAGGTATCTGCGCAGACGCCCTTTTAAGTGTTGGTTTGTTTTAGCATGTTAAAAATTCGTTCTTTTAACTGGTTATCTTTGCTCTTCGATAGATTAAGATAGTAAGGTAATTTTTTATTCTGTAGTTGTGCACGTCACAACAGTCATTTTACTTTTTATTGCTATTTTAATCTTTCTTCTTCGTTGTTTTGAGTTAAAGGGCTGGGAATGGGGTTGGGTTTTTGTTTGTTTGTTTGTTTTTATTTGTTTTTTTTGTTTGCCTGTGTGTGAAAAAGATAACAAGAAGCCCTGCGGCTTAAAGATTTCCGCCATTAGCAATAATCTGAAAAAGTACTGAACTTTGAAGAGGACTGAGTAATATGGGGGAACACAACCTCGTCCCCAGGCTCATTTTTCTCTTTCTGACAATCTCGGACGGCGAGAAGAAATGACCCTGGGCCACACTGGTCAGTTCTGCTATCTGATTGGTTTCTCAAGTTTCCGTTAATTATGAAGATAAATTAATTTATGCGTAAAAAATTGAATAATAACAGAAAAACAATAATGGCGTCTAAAGTATATATGGAATGTTTATGTTCTGCTGGACTGAATTTATTTTTGTGAAAAATAAATTATTTGGCATTGTTAGTATAGCTTAACGTGCAAAAATTAAATAGCTTTTAGTTGTACTTTTAGAGACTGTTAAAGTAAGCTTCTGTTTTTTTTTGCAGTGCAGTTGAGGAGGTAGCTACTAGACTAGAGCTAAAAGCTAGCTATGCTAGCTTTTGTGCACAGGGTGTAGTAAAAAACACAATGTAGGTTTGCTTGAAGACATGTTTAGCAGCTATCTAGCTAGCTCAAATACAACACAAGGTATATACAGGTATACATAACTAATCCTATTTCTCCCGGAACGGACCTTCTTTTACATACACTCTAGCTAATATTCTTTCTAAAGGAGGCAGAACACATAAACAAAACAATAAAATCATATGCTGTTGATTAGGTTGAAAAAGGTTAAAAAACTGGATTAAGAAGTTGATTAACCAAATAGTTATACGTTTAATTAATCTGTACGTACCTTCTAATTAGTCTGTATTGTCTTAATTAATCGGTTACAGATTAAATAACAATCGGTTACAGATTAAATAACAATCGATTACAGATTAAATAACAATTTTCTCTGACTGCATGAAATGTAACAGCCTATGTTTTATGACTTTTAATCTCTTAGTGAGAGATACCAGGCAGGACAAGAAATAACACGTGTGTCTCGTAATATAGTTAAATGCAAAGAGGCTATGTACACTTCACTCCGTGCCTTACATATACAAATATATAACAGTCTGTATATATGCAGTCTCCGACACTACACTTAGTAAAGCAACAAACATAAAATTATTGAAAAAAGTCAATTGGTTTGACCGTAGTGGCCATTTAGTTGTAAATGAGTTTCCAGGGACCCGTTTCGTGAAAAACCAAAAGTGCAATATGATGAAAAACAGATGAAAAAGAAAGATATTGAGTTAAAACTTGTTAGGAGATGCTTTTAGGCTAGTCTGATGGGATTAGCATAAAAAATGATTCTGTAATAGCTATACTTTCCGAATTTCAGAATTTAGGCATTTAAAGCAGGGCAATAAGATTTTTTTTAAAGACAATTATAAATTTTAAACCTAACAATAACAAGTTAGCTTTTTTGACAATACGATTTTATTTAGGTGTATATGCACGTTACAACAATAACAGACAAAAGGAGCCAGTTATTATATACGTCTAAACGTATATATCTGATCTGTATCTGACACATGGTTACGTTGATGACGTTTGATGACTCAATACTAGTATAATATATAGCTACACGCCACCAAAATGCCAGCGTGATAAAGCCTCAACTTAGAGGTTCACGTCAGCAATAAGTCGCCCGCAAGACAAAAATGGAATTAGAAAGACTGCATGTTCCTAAAAAAATACTAAAACTTAACTAGCTAGCTATAGCTAGGCATCTTCAGTAATTCTAATCACAAAACCCTCTGATAATTCTGTGGCTTGGTAGCTAGCTATGGCTAGCTAAAAGTACTTTCACTTTTAACTATAATATAAAATAAAGATAGCTAAAAATCATAACTACCTTGGTTTGCACATGTTTGCACAACCTTTGTAGCTACAAAAGTACGTATTGGGCCTTTGCTAGCTAGCTAGCTATAGATGGCTGAAAACTTTAAAATAAATATATATTTAAAATTTGTATGTAGCCAAAAATAAGCGAAGGCAACACTGCAATCATATTTTCTCGAAGCAAAAACTCAAAACACTTTAGCTAACTTGTTTCTGATTAAAAATAAAACTATGTCCATGATTTCGATCCAAGATTGTTTTGCATAAATTATAGCAATACGGTGTTCTCGGCGGTCCGCATGCAATTCTTAACAAAATGACCAAATTTTGAATAAATTAAAAATCAGCACGAATCGTGCTGATTTTAACCAGCCTGGCCCAGGGTCATTTCTTCGCGCCGTCTCGGATATAAAAAAAGCGAAAAATTGCCCTGGGAACGAGGTTGGGGGGAACAAAATCATTGAATATTCTAAAATTTTAAACTTCAATTTTTGATTATTATTGTCACTGGAAATCATAGCTAACTTAACTTACATAAACTTCATTTCTCTATAAGAACAATTTTAAACCTGGAAATTGATGAACAATAAAAACAAAATAAGAACAACGGCAAGGCTGAAAATTTATCTATTTTCTCTTTTTCTCTGAAAAACAACTTGGAAAATATCTTTAAGGGTGGCAGCAAATTTTTTTTTACATAATCAGTTACGAAAGGTTATTTTCAGACTACATATTCTTATTTTTTCTTTTATAACACACTTGTCGCGATTTTATTAATACGTTATCTTTCACCAAAAATATTCAGCCTCAACAATTCCTCTTTAAATTAAAATCATGAATAATTAATTAGTTCTGCTGAATATAGCCATTCTCGACCCCAGAGCTCTTTGAGATAAACTCGAAAGTACTTTCGAGGTTTTAATCTCAAAGAGCTCTGGGGACGAGAATGGAATATAGCTTTAGTCTACGTGCTTGCAAAATTGTACAGAAGGAAATGACGTAATTATTAAAGGGAAACGTTAATAACATCAACGATGGCTCATTATAAGACGATCTTCATTATGCTACACTGCACGAGCTTTAACTTTCGATAGCATATAAACTTTAAAATAAAGTATTGTTCATTGGATAATAAAACAATTTGTTGCACTGTTAGAATTCTTATTGGCTTAAAACTCATTTTAGCCTCGTTCTCAGAAAAAAATCTTTAGCCTGGATAAGTTTCGGGCGTCCAGCCTAGCTGCGCTGTCTCTATCTATCTCCCTGTCTCTCTATCTCTCTATCTATCTCCTCAGGCGATTTTAAAGATTCCGCCTTCGCTGGCGGAAATCAAAAACAAGGGCCCTAAACTAAAGATATCCCTGATGCAGTATATTTCTGTATTTATGTATAGAAGTATCAAATATACAATATTTATCCCACTATTTTCCCCAGTGATGTCATTTTTCTCATCTAAAATTAAAATAAAATGCCCTGGGGACGATGACTCTTGCATAATTTTTAAACTATTACATCACTGACCAACATTGAAGATTTAAGAACCTCAATAGTGGTGTGAGAACGTATAAATAAACCAATGACATCACGCAAGTTATTGAATTTAACCATTCTGATTTTTAACAGTGTATAACAAATTAAAAGAACAATTAATGTTTAATGAAAAATAGTAAAAATAAAATAATTTGAAACTTGTCACTCGCGCAGTTAAAAAAAAAGATTTTGAGAAGAAATTGCAAAAATTGGTTGGACAGGTTAGACTGAAATTTTTTGTAGGGAAAGTAAATAAAAATTAATAGGACTATAAATAATTTGAATATAAGAATAGCTGGGTTTTTTTTTCTTTTTTTAAGCAAGTTGCATAAAATCTACCGCTTATTTTGTGTTTTAAAAAGACTTCCAAAGATAAATTTCCTTTTGATCTAAAAATACAACATGCGAAAGAACCCAACAAAACAGCTAGGAAAGAGACTTCCTGGCCAGCGTAGTCAGTGATTTCACAGATCACTTTATTCCGGACGCAAGTTCAACTCCGTAATACGGAGCCGTCGCGATATCTTAGGCGTAAAAAAGCCCTGGAGACGAGATGGACGCAGGATAAGAGAAAGTGCGTTCTGGTTAACGGCAGGTAGAATAAGACTTAAAGTGATCCCCTACCACAGAAAAGAAAAACGAATCATCAAAGATTATAACAACTGATCCACTGATTATTTTTAAAATAATAACATATTTTAAAATATCTGTTTCGTTCACACTTAATAATTACAGATGTATTCATGCTTTTTTAAAAAGCAACATAAAATTTTGGCTGAGTCTCGATAAGATTCTGTCGATGTTGAAGATTCTGTCATCGACAGAATCTTCAACCTCGTTCCCAGGGCATTGCTCAGGGGCCACAAGACCCTGGGGACGAGGTTGTCTTTTACCGACTTAACTTTTGTTGCTTGTTGACTATTTACTTGCGAAGATCAAATTCATGTGTTGGCGGCTTGCTTACTCAGGATGGTAGCCCATCGAATTCCGACTATAGATTTGATTACGTTTCGTATGAAACATACATAACATTTTAAAACAAAAACAAAGTCTCGCAACCTACTGTTATCTCTATTTTTGCCCTTTTTTATTTATTTACTTCAGGCTGCCTATGATATTCTAACGGGACGGCTAACCGCCCCGCCAGAATAGCATAGGCGTAGAAGAACCTTGGAGACGAGGTTGATTATTACAGGTAGAACAACTTTTTCGGTGTAAGTAGATTATGCCGTTCTAGAACGAAACATCCATTTGGACAGCATAACACGAGAAATTGTAGGGGTTGAATAATTTACAACCTATCGATAACCACAATTACAGTACGTTAGAAACCTCTAAAATATAAATATGGCGCTGAATAAAATATTTTATCTTCAATGTTTTTATTGAATAAAGTTTCTCCTTTTCTGTCCGCCATCTGACAGTTAAATTACTCATTCAACTTCTTAAAGGGGTAAAAAAGATTTTTTATCCTATCTGTTTGCTACAAGGACGTTTCTTCGTATTGAAAGTTCACCCTTTTTAACAGGTATAAACATTTCTTGGATCTTTGATATATTTATTTCAGTTATGCTGTACAAAGTTAGTTGGTGATGTTTTAGATAGCTTTTTGTTGTTTTTATACTCATATACTGACTAAGGGAAAATAAAGTAGATACAATGATAATCCATGGACAAACACACCTTTATTTTTTAACATAATACATCACAACTTCGCAAGTTGTACTTTTTTCAAATTTTTAATATGTTGCACTTTTTTTTAGAAGAAAACTGTTGACATATTCCTAGAAAGAAAAGTAAAAACACTTTCGTTCTAAGTATCCGCTTTTGCTTCCCTCTGAACTCTCAGAATGACGTAAAAGAATACTTAAGGAATTGTTGAAACACTATCCAAAACCAATATGAAACCTAATAAGTGTTGCAGATGTTTTTTGTTTACATTTTTAAGGTAGATCCAACTTCACTCTTATGACGGTGGTCGCACGTACAAAAACAAACATAGACCTAAGGATAAATAGTTCGGAAGTAATTACTTTACGCATATTACACTAAAAAGTTGTACCTCCATCTCCATTTTATACCCTAAATATGTTTTTTCAGTCAGTTCGCTCAAATTTAACTTTTTTGTTTCTTTAATATATCGCGAGTTTTTCACAGACACCTTTAATCTGAGCCTTGTATTTCTTACAATACTGTACTTTTAATCGACGGGAAATCTGACTTAGAGACGAAGTTAATAGGAACTCTTAAAACTTAACTGAATAGGTCTGAAAGCACTCTCGTCGCCAGACTCCTTTGAGATACACCTAAAGCTCTGGGAACGAGAATAGCTTGGAAACTAGTGAGTTGAATTAATATTTATTTATTTTTGTTTAAAAATGATAACAGGATAACAAAAATGGAATTCCACGGTAGAGAAAATAGATGGGTTTTTTTATTAAAAGTAATCTCTGCGGTGGAGAGTAAAATCGTTAAATTCCGGTAACATCACAAGGGCAGCAAAAAAAGATGTATAAGCGATAGTACACAAAAACTCCACCGCAGATAATATATATATTAAAATTTCTTCATGTGTATGAAGGAAGAAGAAAAAGAAAATTGATTATATCAGCTGTTGAAATTTTTATGTTATTCCAGAAATCGGTGAATGGGTATAAAAATGAGAACATACGTTCACAGATTTTATTACGACGGAAATTTGTGCGCGGAAAGGTTACCTTAAAAGAGAAAGATCACTTTAAGGCCACAAACCGAGGTTTCTCAATCAACACTATTCATTCCAGATACAAAAATAAGAAAGTGATTTTAGCAAGAAGAGCTGCTATGTAAATATAACAATAGCGTGTTTGTCTCAACCACACAATAACAAACCAAGGAAATTCTCTCTACGGGGAAGAGCCGATAAACTTCAATTACTTCAAAGCATTTCCACAATGTTATTACAAGCCATAGATTAAAAAGTTTAGATTTAATTCAAAATTTATCTTTTTTTTAAAAGTATACTTTTCAACGGACATCTTAGAAAAAAGGTATTGTGCATAATTTTTATACAATATTTTCATTTAGATGTACTAAAAATTACTACAGAAAAGATTGGTTATCGATACATATATAAACAAACCAACACAACAAGTTTCGAGTTACTTCGTATCATCTGTTAAATACTCACTCGTTTTTATCACGTCGTTGAACTGTGGCAAAAAGTAGAGAAGTTATTTCAGAAAATTGTACACAAAAGTTGTAGAAGATCGCCGAGACAGCCGTAAATCTTCAAAGCAAGTGAAGACATGACAGTTAAGTCTTACAAGGAAAAAAACTTTACAAGAAAAAAATAGTATCGAAAGAAGGAATTAAAACTTGTTCGTAAAAATACAATTCAACAAAGCTAAGAAGAAATGGTATATAAAGTTAAATCAGCAGCATATATATTAAGTTAGTTTACAGTTATTGTTTATTCACATTATGGGTGGAGCAAGAAACAGACATATGTTACTATTTGTCACTGCGCTGCTATTTTTTCAACAATACTCTGCTGGTCTGGATATAAGCGACTGTCAGAGCGAATGGTTACAACTGAAGAACGGCGGCGGATACGCATACCGAGTTGATTGTTCAAATTTAGGATTTACTTCGATACCGAAAGATTTACCGATTTTAACATCGGAATTGTAAGTAAAAAATTAGTTATTATGTTTAAGCACACTGAGCTAGCAATGTTATTGTTCTCCAAACCACATATACACAAAAGACTTACGTTAATCAGCCTCACTATTATATCTTAATAAGCATAATTGCGGTCAGATTGAGCATTATGTTTTTATAAATACATTTTTTTTGACATGCACGTAAGCGCTTCCTTCCTTTGTTAGATTTAGTAGAAAAACACTTTCTTTTAAGTTGTACATATAGGCATAGCATTTGGATTTTAACTACTGTCACCCTTCGATTTCACAATCCTCTCTCTTCCCCCCTCCCCCCTCTGCTAATAAGTACATAAAAACAGTGCACCATTTGGATTTCAAAACATTTAATAAAGGCATTTCACCAATAACGACAACATCGTTCCCGGGACAATTTTCCGCTTTTTGTTATCTGTTCTTTACGTTGTTTCGGATATCAAAAAGCGAAAAAAAATTCCCTGCGAACGAGGTTGCAATAACGGCACACTGGCTATGAAAATGAACGAAAGATAACGAGTGATATTCATCACATTTAAAGTGCAGAGACCAACAAAAAGATTGATTAGGGAACTTCACTTTCCCAGTTATTATCACAAGCTCCTCTCATTGCTTGTGAGCTCTGTCCTAAACACACTCCCGAAATAAGTATAGTCGTCTCTTATACCGACAACCGTATTCCGTTTTGTGCGCGCGGGAAATATGTTATTCTACGGACACACAAAATAGCAAATTCGATATCTTTAAATCTAATTTTTTGTAACGTGAATTTTTCACGGACTTACTAACTAAGGACAATCGTGCGCTAAATCGAATAATTACGGTAGGTTTGCGTTGGTTTACGTCCAACCTCGAACCCAGGGCCTGAAGCGTTTTTTGATATTTACGTCTTCTCTCATATCAAAAAGGTACAAAAACCTGGGGACGAGGGTGGGTAAGTTTCTAGAACTTCAGTCACAATGCGCATGTCAGGTTTTTCATGATGGCGGCAGCTAAACTATCAACATAAGTAACAAATCTGTTCAGAATTAATTCGTGCGGACGCAAACACTATTTTTTCAATTTAACCGTATTTATTTATGCGGGTTAAAAACTAAGAGTTTTTAATCCATGATTCAGACGATGTTGTTCCGAAAATAATGAACGAAAGATCGCGGTTTTTATGTTATTTGCCAACCTCGTTCCCAGGGCAATTTTTCGCTTTTTTGATATCCGAGACGGCGCGAAGAAATGGCCCTGGGCCAGGCTGGTTAAAATCAGCACGATTCGTGCTGATTTTTAATTTATTCAAAATTTGGTCATTTTGTTAAGAATTGCCATGCGGACCGCCGAGAACACTGTATTGCAATAATTTATGTTTTATTTTTTATCAGAAACAAGTTAGCTAAAGTGTTTTGAGTTTTTGCTTCGAGAAAATATGATTGCAGTGTTGCCTTCGCTCTTTTTTGGCTACATACAAGTTTTAAATATATATTTATTTTAAAGTTTTCAGCCATCTATAGCTAGCTAGCTAGCAAAGGCCTAAGACGTACTTTTGTAGCTACAAAGGTTGTGCTAACCAAGGTAGTTATGATTTTTAGCTATCTTTATTTTATATTATAGTTAAAAGTGAAAGTACTTTTAGCAAGCTATAGCTAGCTACCAAGCCACAGAATTATCAGAGGGTTTTGAGATTAGAATTACACTGAAGATGCCTAGCTATAGCTAGTTAAGTTTTTAGTATTTTTTTAGGAACATGCAGTCTTTCTAATTCCATTTTTGTCTTGTGGGCGACTTATTGCTGACATAAACCTCTATAAACCTAAGTTGAGGCTTTATCACACCTGCATTATGGTGGCGTGTAGCTATATATTATACTAGTATTGAGTCATCAAACGTCATCAACATAACCATGTGTCAGATACAGATCAGATATATACGTTTAGACGTATATAATAACTGGCTCTTTTTGTCTGTTATTGTTGTTGTAACGTGCATATACACCTAAATAAAATCGTATTGTCAAAATAACTTGTTATTGTTAGGTTAAAATTTATAATTGTCTTTAAAAAAAATCTTATCGCCCTGCTTTAAATGCCTAAATTCTGAAATTCGGAAGGTATAGCTATTACAGAATCATTTTTTATGTTAATCCCATCAGACCAGCCTGAAAGCATCTCCTAACAAGTTTTAACTCAATATCTTTCTTTTTCATCTTTCTTTTTCATCATATTGCACTTTTGGTTTTTCACGAAACGGGTCCCTGGAAACTCATTTACAACTAAATGGCCACTATGGTCAAACCAATTGACTTTTTTCAATAATTTTATGTTTGTTGCTTTACTAGGAGATTAAAAGTCATAAAACATAGGATGTTACAATTCATGCAGTCAACAGCATATGATTTTATTTTTTTGTTTATGTGTTCTGCCTCCTTTAGAAAGAATATTAGCTAGAGTGTAAAAGAAGGTTTGTTCGGGAGAAATAGGATTAGTTATGTATACCTGTATATACCTTGTGTTGTATTTGAGCTAGCTAGATAGCTGCTAAACACGTCTTCAAGCAAACCTACATTGTGTTTTTACTACACCCTGTGCACAAAAGCTAGCATAGCTAGCTTTCTAGCTCTAGTCTAGTAGCTACCTCCTCAACTGCACTGCAAAAAAAACAGAAGCTTACTTTAACAGTCTCTAAAAGTACAACTAAAAGCTATTTAATTTTGTTTGCACGTTAAGCTATACTAACAATGCCAAATATTTTATTTTTCACAAAAATAAATTCAGTCCGGCAGAACATAAACATTCCAGCGTCCCTTTCGCACATAAACTTAGACGCCATTATTGTTTTTCTGTTATTATTCAATTTTTTACGCATAAATTAATTTATCTTCATAATTAACGGAAACTTGAGAAACCAATCAGATAGCAGAACTGACCAGTGTGGCCCAGGGTCATTTCTTCTCGCCGTCCGAGATTGTCAGAAAGAGAAAAATGGGCCTGGGGACGAGGTTGGTTATTTGCTTTAAAAATTTTTTTCCTTATGATGACACATGAGATTTCTGGAGATAGCTTTCGTCACAGAAAGCGTCACTGCTGGAAACAAATAACTAACAAGTAGAGATTTTACGCAGACTCACGCAAAACTTGTAGAAAAAAAAGCGCACTTTATTTCTCATAAAAAAAACATTTTACAAAGTAACACTACACGAGAAAATGTGTAAATTAGTTTATGAAGGACACTAGCAGCGTATGTCAAATTGAAACCTTGAGAATTAAAAATAGCTTTAAAAATTTGGCTCTGAAAACGTACTTTTCTCTAAATACTAAAGGCTTGTTTTCACTAGGCAGAATATTTCGAGTGGGGACTGATTTTGAGCATTTCGATTGGCTACTTTCAGCGACACAGTATCATTAATTATTGCGTCTAGTGAAAATGTGAGGCTTGAATTGACTCACGTGAATGTCTCGGGTAAAAGAAGGGAAATTGAAACAATGTCAAAATGCAGAAATAATAAATTTTCTGAAATAAAAGCCGGTTCTTTTTGATGCGTGCTAGGACTCTATATAGTATTTCTGAGATTTTTTTTTGTAATGAAGTGACGTCAAAGAGATCAGGTGTGTGTAACTGTGACATGTCACATGTCACATGAAGATTGTATCCGATTTGTCTCGTAACTTAATGCAATGACATTTCTGTCAAGTGTTAGATGACATAGTCAAAGCTAAACATAGAACACTGGTTTTAAATATAAACACACTTTTACCGGCCTGTTTTACGCCGGCCCTGGACGCAGACAGGTTTAGAAGAAGCGTAAGAAAAACATGAAATCTGTCGGCCAAAATCGGGTCATGACGCACGAAATCTTAAAACTATGCAACGGGCGGATCCTCATAGGTTTTCCACAAGGTAACGAATAGTCTTAAATAAAGACGGCTTAAATATACAGCAGTTTACAAATATAAAACACATTCAGAGATTACTTCAGTCCGCGGTGTACACCACAAGACAGTTCACATGGGTTTCTACCGCATGTTTAAAGTCACGAACACAAAAGCTTCGACCTTTTAGTGGCCACCACGAAAATTCAACGCGAAGTGAAACATTTTAAAAACGGCGCTTAATTTATTCGAATAGATTTTTTGCAAGTACTAATTCTTGATGTCCTTGTACTTTTGTGAAAACTTTCTATTTGAACATTTTAACCTTTTTAACCTTTCCCAATAGTTCTTATCCACAGAATTGGCTACAAACTTTCTCACAATTTCAGAACATTAAGCTTAATTAATGCGCGGATTTATTTTAACGGCCTGATCACGTACGTCTTTAATAATTCAAATCGCCACATCATTAAATGTATCCACTACATGAAGTGCCCGCTTATTTTTAGACTGCTAAATGGTAACAGCATTTCTTCAATTAACGACGAAGCTTTCACTGGATTGGACTCGCTGCAAACTTTGTAAGGAGTGTACATTTAATTTCAATTTTTTCCAGTTTTTTATTTCCCTTCCTGTGTGACAATCTCTTCTGACAATCAAGGCATAGAAGAGCCTTTGGACGAAGTTGGTGCACATCTTTTTAAATGTCAAAAGAGAAGAGGAGAGTTCTATATCGTGCAGACCATATTACTGCGATCAAGCATATCGCAAGATACTTGAAGTATATGTAAATCCAGCTTTAAATAAAATGACGAAGGCATGTTTGTCTGGTGTTGGTTTTGATTCTAAATAAAAAAACGAAGTTCCTGTTAGAAGTAACAGTTTTAATAAATTTTATTTTTTTTATTACAGAGATTTAAGTGGTAATGATATAGCTGCAATTTCAGAATCAGTATTCAAAAGGATAAAAACTTTGAAAAAGTTGTAAGTAAATGTCTAGTAACAGTTTTGTATTTCTGGTGTCTTTCTTTTTCACATAAACACTCCCATTCGAAATAAAACTTCTTGTTGCAAACACCTATTTCAGATAAGATCCGTTTGAAGTTCCCAGAAAGTGTTACATTGTTATCTTGTTATCATCTTAATATTATTAAAATTTTAATAAAAGGAAAAGTTGAATCAGAATTCTATGGTGGTAAAATATAAAGTTTTTCACAAGTGGTCTCCAGGGTTCTTGAAAGAGAGGAGAGGGTGCCCGAAGTCCGCATCTTGTTAAAATCCTATAAAAAAAGCATGTTTAAACATTGCGGACTTTTGTTGTTGTTGGAAATCGAAAGTGAATTCTAAATTTACTGAAAAGAAATCCTACGTTAATTCTTGATTTTGTAGAGATCTAAGTCGTAATAAGCTGTTTTGTGATTGGACACTATGGTGGTTGGTTAAATATACTAAAAGACTTAGTAGTTTCGATGGAAAATGTTTTTCTCCAAGACCTTTGCGTGGGAAGCTGATATCAGATCTTACTTTGAAAGATTTATCAGGTAAAATAACTGAATATTAATACAGAACAGAGTAACATATATACTTAATTTGTCGTGAAAAGAACCTAATAGAAATTTATATTTTTAACCCACCCGTCTAGCCTGGAAACTTCAAAACATAAAGCTAGCTAGCTAGCTAGCTAGCTATAGCTTTCTTTGTGTGTAGCTAGCTAGCTAGATCAAATGTTCTTCAATGTATTTGCACTTGCATTCCAATCCTTTTATACCTGTAACTGCTAGCTAGCTAAGCTATGCTGATGTCACGGAGTAGAAAACAATGGACTTGTGCATGCATTTCTGTCGGCAGCTTGATATAAAACAACAGACTATAGTAGTCCCAAAAAATAGAAATATTTACTTAAAATTGCCAAGAATATTATAGTTTGTTTAAAAAAAATAAATAATTATATGATTCCAGTAGCTACCTTAATAAATATTCTGTGTCTAAAAAATCACTTTTGTAAGCATTGGCAATTTATCTATACACAACATCAATATAAATTCAATCTATTTTGTAGTTGATTGCCTCAGTATTAAAAAGCTCACCAATACAGTCACAGATGGAGAATACACTGTTCGTGTTTATGGACGTGATAATTCAGAAACTGATACTTCAATATTTTGCTATGAAATGAAATCAGAAAAACCAAGAGAATATTTAACTTTACCATCTGGTATGCATAACAATTTTGTGACAATCGTAATGGATGACAAATGTAACTATCAATCTGATGCAGGTATGTCGTAACATGATTATATATACTATATTTCAAATTTATTTAATAACTTTAACTCCATTAAATGAGGTCAACTGGGTAGAAAAAAGCGCTTCAGATGTTTCAGCATCATTCATAGTACCTCTAAATATTCTTCTTATTCACGAATAGTTTTACTTATATATATACTTTAATAAAATAAGGTATTTTGTATGAGCAATAATCATTTTGTTGAAGGATGTGGAGATGAAGACGTTTGGTGCACAGTACTAGAATGTGAATACTATAATTTAGCATTTGTTTAAAATACACATTCATTTAAAAAATATTACATCCTAATATTATTCTGCAATGCATGATTTCAAAATTAGTAGCATGCTTTCAAAGATAAATTTGGCAATAAGCTCCCTCTCCTTATGACGGTGTAGTTTTGTTTGTGTTTACTTTCATTTTTAACACACTTTTAGGCAAGTACAAAAATTAATTGTTAGAAAGTTTAGATTCTTGATATACTGGTTGATCTATATATATACCTTAATAAAATCTTAAAAAACGTGAAAGAATCTGCCTGTTCCAATTTTTGTTGTCTTTTTCCTTTAGCTTTAAAGAACACACTTGCAAATTTCCCCAAACAAAACATAACATCGTACTTTCGTAGAGTGCATGTTGAACTAAATTCATTAAAAGTTATTGCTACGGATACTACATTTGCATCACAAAAGTACGTAAGTTATGGTCAACCTTCAATATGCGGAACTAATAATTGCATCGGTGGTATGTCCAGAGTTGACCTGCGTGGAACACATTTTCAATTAAAGGTTAGCAATATATTTTTGTGCAGTTTTGTGATGTAAATTAGCCTGCAATAAAGGAGTGAAATGAACTTCTTGTAAGAAGAATTTTTTAGTAATCATATTTTGATGTTGAATGGATTAAACACAATCTTCATTAATCCTCTAGTTTGATGAAAGTACTGAGTTTATGCAATAATTTTTTTAGGCAAGTAAGCAAATAATTAAAGAAGATATGTGCTTAACCTGCAGCGTGTGTAAGACCCATCAAACTCTTGAATTAGATTTGATTGATAAGTCGAAGCAACCATTTCCAGGTGTGTATAAAATTTGTAAATTCCATTAACTAAGGTATATATATATTTTGTATATATTAAAAAATATTGATTTATTCCTTATTTTAAATTTATTTTTTGTTTAGCCTGCACATTACCTCTTGGTATGCAAAACAACCATATACAGAATTCAAGCATTTCAGCTTCCTCTCATGCTGGTAAACATTTCATTCCAAGCCATGCACGATTGAACAGTCTTTCGTATTCAGGATGGTGTGCATCTACACAAGACTTAGCACAATACTTGCTGGTAGATTTAGGAAAGGTGCGTGGTCTTTTTTTTAGTGTTTGTATTACAATAATTGCTTTAACAAATTTACGATAAATCTGTTCAGTTGCAATCATTAATTTGCATTCATAGCAGGCAGTATAAGCATTTTGAGCCTAAAAAATTCTAAAATTAAATTATTCTCCTTTTTATATTTCCATTTTGTTATTTATATATTTACTCTTTTTATTATTAATAAATTGGAAGAAGTTAATATTTCAAATTATGAAATAGTTAATTGATTTAATATCAATCTGAATGTGTTGATTTCAATAGTTTATCACTAAAAATTAAGGCAACAAAACTTCAATTCTCAAAAATCATAACGTTATTAATTTTTTACTATCTTATAACCTAAACATTGTAACATTTAAAATATTTTGATATATTACATGCATATGTAGCTCTAAAAAACATGTCACATGGCCAGATAAATTACCTGGAATATTTTTGAACTCACTATTTCCAGTATTGGTTTATTGATGAAATTAGCTTTCAAACATAACATGCCTGAATCATAGATGAAATAATTTTTTTTATATAATTTTCAATAAAAAGTTGGAAAATAGCAAACTCCAAGTCATATTGACAACAGGTTTAACAACCCTCAGGCTATTAGGGTTAATGTATGAAATACATTGTTTTATTTTTCAGACAATGACTTTAAGTGGAATTTCAACACAAGGTCACAAGGAGAAAAAGGATTGGGTAGTTTCGTACAAAATAAAATACTCAATCACTGGTGTATCTTACCATGGATATCATGAATTGGGAAAGAAAAAGGTATTTTTTTTCTTTTTGGGAAAACAAAATTCGAATTATATATGCTTATATAAAGATTTCAAATTTGTTCACTCAATTATTTTTCGATATTTTAGACACTAGCTGGTAATCAGGACTCAAACACAGTAGTAACACATTGGTTTCAACCACGTTTCCGAGCTCGCTATGTTAAAGTACATCCTCTTTCGTGGAATGATGATAGTATTCTGGAACATAAGATCTGCATGAGGATAGAACTATATGGCTGTGATAATGGTATATATACGTTGTAACAAATTTTACATTTAAAATTTTTTTAAACTCCTGAATGAATAAACTGTTTGACTTTTTTTTCCTTCAGACATTACGTCGCATATAATAAGGAAATCCCCTGAGAATGAATGTTTAACAGCTGATTTCGCAACTAAAAAGGAAGAATACCATCTCATGAAAAAATCTACCTGTACTGGATCTGATTTTATGTTTATTTACCATCACAGAAGATTGATACACACCAAAACAGGTACAGTTTTGTATGTGTATTACTGTATAAAAGCTTCAAAGCTAGGACTTTGCTGTAAAGTCCTGAAATTCAAAAAAAAATAAGAATAACAATTAGGCGCAATAAGCATTAAGTGTTTTTTAATTGCATCTTTTTTTTCTTTTTCTTTTAATGAAACATTGGTTAGTGAACTGTTAGTTTCTAAGCATAAGAATTGAGCTGCTCTAACTGATAAACACTATTCATAAAGCAAGAAGAATAGACACCTTGTATGTCAGAGCTTATAATAATAATGAAATGGTCCTAAGTGGAAACCACATCTATACTATTCCTACACGTATCCAGACTTTACGTATATTTTTAATGTTTTTGTTTTATAGGGTTATGCTTAAATGTGAATAGTCAATCTGCTTTTGTATTAAATAAGACTTGTACATCACCAAACTTAATGTTTCAAAAAGTTCGACATCCAGCAGGTGAATCATTTTTAATCAAAGATTTGAACGGATATTGTGCAAGCCTAACTGAGGATGAAAGTACTGGACAATTATATACAAAATGGAAGTTCTGCTTAAAAGGAGGCTTTACAATATTGCAGATGTCTAGAGATGGTTAGTTAAATGTTTTTATATACTTGTCTTTTTTTGGACTTTGATGTACTGTTATTTGTTTTTTAATCAATGACTTAGACATTTAATATGTTTTTAATTTAAATCTGATTTTAAGTTTTATCGTGCTGGGTTTTTTTCTTATCTAATGAATATTTAATACATAAATGGAGAGCAGCTTTATCCTCTTTTGTTGTTGTTCTAATTAAAGCAAACTAATTTGCAATGTATTTACATTACTACCTCTTCAATTAGCCTCATTATATTGAAAAATAATGTTTCTTCCTGCTGTTTTCTTATTGTTCATTTCAAAATGTGGTGCCTAACAACAATGTTCATTTTGTGTTGTGGTAGGAAAGTTTTTTTTTTCTTTTTTCACGAAACTTTTCTTTTAAGGGAATTAGGATAAGCCAAAACTTGATCTTTACCCCTACACTGTAAATAAACTCCTGCTATTGGGATTTTCTCTACCCCGTTTTTGACAATCAGATATTGGAATTTTATTTAAAACAACAACAACTTTCTTGATTATGTTTTAATAAAATTATAACCAAGTTTTGTACATGATTTAAAACAATAATAACAATTTTTAGTTGTTTAACTTATCAAAATAAAGCTTAAGAGCTTAGTCCTGTTTTTCTGTATATGAAAGCAATTTCACATAATAGATGGCTTCCACATGTTTACAAAACAAATAACATGTGTCTCTAAAAACATGTAAATTTTTATTCCTTATATTTATGTAAAACTTGTTTAGTTATATTAACAAGTTAACTCAAAACAAGGGAGATGTTTAGAAGTAAATAACACAAACAAAAGAAAAAGTTTTGTGTATATAAACAAAATTATGGATACGTTTTTGATTTTTGGCTGTATCTTGCATCTTATAGGAGTTTCCGCCTTTCCTCCATACTTTGAAAAAAAGAAGTCATTCATTCAAACAGACTTATTTAAACCAGTGAGTGCAGCCTGTAAAGCTCACGCAGACCCATATGCTTTATACAGATGGACAAAAAAAATAGGAAATTCTGAACAAACAATCACTTTTGGATTGGCTACCAAGAATGACCATAGCATTTTATCATTTCCAAATATCACTTGGAGTGATCGTGGTATTTATACTTGCAATGCATGGAACTCAGAAGGATCAGCTGCAAAAGAATATGAAGTTGTTGTTAACCGTAAGTGTCTTGACTCGTTTTTGTAAAAACATTTTTATAGGAACACTCAGTTTTCCAATCTATGACCAGCATTTGGAACATCATGGTATTTAAGCTTTAACTTTTACTTTATCGCAATGTTTAAGTTAAGGCTCAAGTTGTATTTTCTAGTTCTTATATAGTTATGTAAGAAATCTAAAACAAAATTTTTTACTTCCATTTTAGCAATCCAATGGTTTCACATCAAACCATCTGACCAAAATGTTATTTATGGAAAAAAGGCAACATTCTCTTGTGTTTCAAAAGGCATACCTAAACCAAAGGTAACCTGGCATCTGCATGATAACTTAACATTGGAATACAGGCCTATATCATATTCTGATGAAAAGAAGTATAAGATTTTTCCTAATGGTACCTTAGTTATTTACAATGTTGAGTATAACGACCAAACTACTTATGTTTGTTATTCAACAAGTCCTGGCTTGAAGAGGAATGTCTCTGCTATGTTAACTGTTTATGGTAAGTTCCTGTCAAGTTTTTGTTAGCCTGACCCTGTTAAAAAACATGTAAAATATGTGATTTTTCTTTTCCTGTTGTTTTAATTCGTTTAATGCAGGAACAAATTCTTTACCATAATACAATGCTTATTTCAGTGACACAAAACTTTACGACTGTCCCGACAGCTGCTCATGTTTTGTATGGAAACAATGCTATCTTCAGTTGCATATCAGAAGGTGATCCAAAACCACGGGTTGGATGGTCAGTATGGCTCAATGAATACAATGATATACTCTCCATTGATGAATCAATGCAATATAAATATGAGATCATGAATAACGGAAGTTTGTTGGTTAAAAATGTCACAATTGATGATAAGGGAGATGTGCTTTGTTATTCATACAGTCCAGGACTCATCAGAAATGTGAAAGCGCCATTAACTGTTTATGGTATGGACATTTCAAGCTGTTAAATGCACAAAGAGCCATTTTTTTCTCTTGTTTTATTTTGCAGTGCGATTTTAATGCAAACATTTTACTTTTTCTCACTAAACTTAACTTCTATTAAAAACATTTTTAGTTACACAAGAATTTGTTTTGATGCCAAAAGATCAAAGGTTAATATATGGTTTAAATCATACCTTAAAATGTGTTTCTGTTGGCGTACCCGAACCAGCAATATTTTGGGAGTTTAAGAGTGCATCAAGAAGTATATTTCAGTCAGTTGATGCAATGAATAGCCAGAAATACTCTATTTTGCAAGATGGAAGTCTTCAAATAACTGAAGTTACGCTGACTGAATCTGGTGTTTATACATGTGTGTCCAACAGTCCAGGACTTACACGTAACAGATCTGCCAATATTGATGTATATGGTTAGTATGAATTTTTAAAGTACTTAAAATGTATTTTTATTAAACATTTGCATCTGTAATCTTATTTGTTTCGCTTGTTCACTATAACATTTAATTTGTTAACCACGATCTATACATGAAGGTAATTTAATTTAATTCTGTTTGCTTTAATTTAGTAACACAATCATTTTTAAAGAAGCCTAAATCACAGACGCTCTTACGAGGTGAAACTGCAACATTTCAATGCATATCTGACGGTGTGCCAAAACCCAGGGTGTATTGGATGTTTAAAGGTCTACAATCCGCTGCAAAGAGTTACAAGGAGATGTTGGCAGATGCTCGTTATAAATTTGAATCGGATACATTGATAATTGAAAATGTTCAGAACAAAGACGAGGGAAAGTATGCTTGTATATCAGAAAGTCCTGGAAAGATCGTAGATGCATCAGCTAACCTGATTGTGCACAGTAAGTGTTAGACAACCTAAAACGAATTTGATTTGCTCATACATATTGTAGGATAAAAAGTTGTGAAAAGTTGTTAAATTTTTGTCTTTTCACATTTATAAATTGAAGAAAGGTAACTTTGTTTCATTCCTAGTATGGCTAAAACAGAATTTTCACAGGATCTAGATAGTATTTAATAAGGGCAGTTTTACTTGATACATTCATGCCAAATCTGGTGTTTTGATAAACTTATGAAGATTTTCGAAAAGAAAGTTAGGAAAGAGTAATATTTATAACAATAAAATTCAACATTTTAAACAATCTTTTTAAACATTATGCCATTTTGTTTTTCATTTTTTTTTGGCAATTTAATACAAGCATTATTGAGGCAAAAATGATTTTTTAAACGTATAAATCCATAGTATCTAATTATTTTAAAATTTTAGTTATTCCACAGCTTACATTATCACAATTGAAAAACGACATGTTGGTTGGTCAATCTTGTGAAGTTATTTGCATTACAGCTGGTGACCCTACACCAGATACTAAATGGTACAAGTTAAAAAGAGATACTTTTGAGTTGGACCATGAAATTTCTGTTAGTGAGTCTGGTCAACTAGCTTTTAGTAAGATTCGAAAGCAAGATCAAGGCAGATATGCATGTGAAGCTACAAATGCAGCTGGAAAAGCGAGAGAAGTATACACTTTATCTGTGAAAGGTATTTAAATAGAAAGTTCAGATGTGGCGAATACCAAAGACGAGCAATAAAGTAATTATAAGCTGTGTTTCTTTTTTAGCAACTTGTGAATTAAATGTTGTTGAACACAGTGTTGCCCAAGAAAAGTATATTTATGTTGAGAACGAGTTTGCGAAGATACAATGTCTTCCTGGTTTTCTTATAAATGGATCAAGTATGCTTCAATGTTCTAGCAATGGTAGTTGGATTGGAGTAGTACCGCATTGCAGAGGTAAATAGGTTTAAAATTCAATATAGTTAAAAGCTTTGCATTGAATAAAAATGTTGCACACTTCTGTTCATTTCACAAATGAAATCTATGAAGCACACAGTTACAATTCTTTATCATTCCGTTTCCTTGCCCATTTTTTATTCATTTAATGACAGGCTGCCAACCCTAGAAAAGCTGAAAAATTACTCATTTTTTGAAAAATTTTGAAACCCAAAGAAGCTAGGGAAATATTGTGTTTGCCATTGTCAAAAATCAGTGGAGCATCGGATACCATAGTATTTTAAACATGTTGATAATAAACCATTAGGTTGCTTTCTTCGATTTCCCTTACTGTTACTTGAATAATCTGCCCCAATGGGATTTCAAATTGGTCATAAAAAAGTCAACAAAATGTGTTTTTCATTTTTCACAACACTATATGAATATTTAAATCTTTCATTATAATAGATATTGATGAGTGCAATCCAAGTAACGATAACGAAGCAGGTAGTGGTGAACCAACTGATAATGAACCTGATGTTTGTGATTATAACGCGCAATGTGTGAATACGATTGGTTCATACAAGTGTGTATGTGATGAAGGTTATGTGATGATCAAGTCAAAATGTGAGTTTAGTCCTCCTGGAGGTAAAACTGAAGCACCAACACCAAAAACAACAGTTTCTACCACACCACCTCCATTAAACTACATATGGCTGAAAATATTGGTAAGTTTACACAGTGGTGGTGTATTGGTTTTATAATCATAAGCCTACAGTTTCAACTCCCTGCTCTGGCATACTTTAAATGTAGTGTCATTAGCCCATACGTGGGCGTCCAACTGATTGAGAATTGCCTTGTGTGGTAGGGAACCATGTTAAATCAGAAAATATAATAAAGAGATATCCAGTGATTATGATGTTACCCCTAAAAACCTCCCTTTACGTACTAAGTCATTATATTTCGTTGGTGTAAATACATATTTAAGCATCATTTTTTAATTCTTTTTAGATGCAAGAATATAACCAATCTCTCGTGGACGAAAAAACATACTTGCTACGTATAAAAGATTTTTCAAAAAATATTTCCTCATTAACATTTCAAAGTTGGAAGGTGAATGCTATTAAAAACGTAATACTGGCGTTAAATGTGGCTATAGATGTGACAGGATTAAAACAAGTTAAAATTAACACCACAAAGGTGATGCAGAATTTTTTTTTATCTTACCTACTATATCTGTGTGCTTTTGTGCTTCATTACGTTTTTTATTTTTTAAGATTCATAGGATACCTGAAATTTTGGATTGTATTTAATTTTTTCTGGGAAAGTGTTTTTGAAATCAGGGGGAAATCTGCATTAGAAATGATGCAAGGACACACCTATGTGATATAGTAAACCTTTATCTACATATGGTAACATATTGCTGCACTTAGTATAGTGGTTTTGTCTTCGGCTAAGTAAACCCTGTAAGCCTTTGGGAACGAACTGTTTATTGAAAAAGTCGGATACAAACAAGCCTAGGAAATTCAACATTGCCTTTTAACCAATAAATGTACAAGCTAAGGTGATAAGGAGCTTTTTTTATTACTAAAAATAAAAAAAGGGAAAATCCCTTTAACGCAAGTGCAGCGTTAGCTACTCATTATTTTTAGTTCTACATTTCTGAAGTCTTGACTTATACTTTGTCAATAATATGTTGTACAACTTTAAAAGGGATAGTGTTAAAATTACTTCCTTCTTTTACAGATTTTTGTATCAATAGTTAATGATATATTGAATGAAGAGATGATGGATGTATGGAATTTAGTAGATCAGGTATTAAAACCGTTATTTTAAATCTCTCAGTACTTGATCATATCATTTGTAGTTTTCAATTTTGTTTTTGTTTTATCTCAGGATATGAACGGTACTATCTTAATAATGAAATATTTGGAGGAATACATCGTAAAAAATGCAAAAGTTTTAACTGAAGTAAATTATAGACAAGAGAAACTTGTTATCTCCTACAAAAATGTTGGTGAGTTGATATATAATTTTGTTTCTTATTTATAAAAACTAAGTTTATGCCTCTGTTATACTCATCTTTGCCAAAAGTCATGATACTGAGACAAAACAGAGATGACCTTTTGCGTTCTAAATGTTTTTGTTACTGTTTTGTGTATCCTTATGTCATTTCATACGTAGACATCAGAATTGAGCCAGTTAGAAGTATGATGCAAAATGAGCCAATGGAAATTTCTGACAGCAAAAATGGCTACTCTATTCATGTACCCAGTGAAAATTATCCACTATTTAAAGGTAGGACGATATACACGTAATGATGTATCATCAATAAGTCGCATGCAAATGCTTCACTTTCTACTCTACTACCCTTGTGTTGCAGGTTCGATTGGTGTAGTGATTGTATACAAAACTTTACATAAGCTGCTTCCTCAGCCACAAATGAAAGACGTCGACGAGTAAGTAGTGCTTGTCTGTTAGTGTATTTGTTTGTTTGTTTGTTTTTGTTCGAAATAAAAGTCGGAAATCTTGACGATGTTAATATTTATTTATTTATTTATTTATTTTTTTTTAGTCCAAAGATTCTCACCAAAGTGACTTCACTCTCCTTTTCATCTGGCGACTCATCATCCTTGGTCAAACCCGTCCAACTAAAATTCACTTTACCCGAGGTAGTTATTGTATTTGTTTTTTTACCATTTTTGTACTCTGTAGTTTTACTATTTACAAACATTTCTTTCCATCCATCCTTCGTAGATGATTTTGCCGGAACAAAGATTGTGCTCTTATTGGGATTTCACAAAGTAAGCAGTTTTTACCTTTTTCCTCTTCTAAATCTGACTTCGTTTACTTACAAACAAAATTATTTCTATTTACAGACCAAACGGTGGAGAGTGGTCAACCAAGGGATGTCAGGCATTAAACTCCACCACGTCATCCCAAATAACATGCGAATGTAACCATCTAACCAATTTTGCTGTGATTGTTCCACAGGTAATTTTTTTTTGAGTCGTATCAAATGAAATACCTTTTAGAACAAAACTTTTCTAGACCAAATTTACTCAGACGAAATTTTTATCCAGGTAAAGTTAACCGTCCAAATTTCGACACTTTGATCGACGAAAAAAAATCCTGCAAATGTACCTCTTCAGATAGAAATTCGTCCAAATTAAATTTCAATTAACCAGAACATGTATGACAACTGAGCAAGAACAAAAAAGTATTGATATGTTTTATTTTCTCCATATATAGAAAACAGTCGTCAAAGTTGTGTATCTGACGTTCTCGTTGTCAGTGGCAATCGGTGCAGCGGTGTGTGTATTCCTAGCCTTTATTGTGTGCATGTCACATATCTGCTGCCCAAGGTAAGCAAGCGACTTTTTTTCTTGTTGTTTTTAAATCTAATAGCGTAGGATAATATCGTTATGGCATTTTTGTATTTTGCTTGTTAGGACTGCTCATATATAAGCTCCATCGTGCAAAAATAGATTTTTTGTTAAATACCATTTTACAAAATGTTGGAAAGTACATTTAAAGTGTGATCTGTCCGCAAGAATTGCATGATTTTACACATATCCGCTATTATTTTAAACAAGCTGTTCTCTGGAAGTTCGTTTCTTCTTTAAAATTTCTATCAGTGACCCTTTTACAAGTTGAAGTAATCTGGCACAATTTTTTTGTTCAGTTATTCTCGATCTGATCGGCGATGCATCTTATGTAACCTTACGTTAATTATCGTGATTGGAGTTGTTATCTTCGCTGGTGGAGTGTTCATCTCTGCAATGAAGTGGGTTCCATTATCGTTAAGTTCCGTAAGTATCTCATGTGTACCATCTCACATATGACAGGGCGTAGCAGACACCGAGTTTTTTTGAGAGAGGGGGTCGAGGGCAAAGGGGAACGCATCCTCTGCGAAAGTCGCGCATTAACTGTGTTAGACAAAAATATGGCATATGAGAAAAGTGAGACCCGATACCCTATGTGATACCCGAGACCCGATACCCGAGACCCAATACCCTGATACCGATACCCGAGACCCGATACCCTGATTTTTTTTATTTATTAATTTTTTTCGGCGATGTTTTATTTTAATAAAAATTCTAATTTTTTCTCATTATTTTCTTGTTTTTTCAACCTAACATATCAGAGATGATATGTTGGTTTATTCGAAGCAAGACGTACGTTCATCAAAGTATTTGGCGATACATATATTATGTGAAAAATGATAAAAACAACCATTCACAGTTGGAATGAACAAAAAAAAAACATTTTAACTTGTTGTGAAATTTGCTTTCGGTTTAAAAGTTTCGAAATATGTGCGCATACTGTCTGCATTGCATGCAAAGTTGAATGTGGTCGAACTTTTTTTGAAGCAATGTGAAAAAAAGAGACCTAATATCAGAAACTATCTACACTACCGTTATCGCAGCCTACTATTGTTTCAACGACTTCACAGACACATACTTCATATTCAACGCAACCAATATATTATCTGCATACAAGCATCTTTAATACTACCATCAACGCAACCTATTCCACCTTAAACAACAGTTAATAAACCAGCACCACCTGTGCCAACAGATAATGATTATGTCTTGTTCCTTCCCAACTTGCTATGGTTGTGGAGGAAATTTTGGACAATATACAAAATTTAATCGTGGTTTCGAAAACCAAAAGGAGTTATGTCGACCCTACAACGAAAAAACAAACATACTCTAAGGAATTTAAAAAGTCTACTATCACTTCAATCATTCATGTTTGAGCAGACAAAAAAATTTTTTTTATGCTATTTTCATTGTAGTTTCTGGCGATATAAAACCATTGTTGCAACATATTCGCATATTACGTGCAACAAATATTTCCATATAACGAAGAAATATATATATCAAAATGTGTTTTTATTATCGTTCATATTAAAAAATAATAATAATAATAATAATAATAAAATATCAGGGTATCGGGTCTCGGGTATCGGTATCAGGGTATTGGGTCTCGGGTCTCGGGTCTCGGGTCTCGGGTATCACATAGGGTATCGGGTCTCACTTTTCTCATATGCCCAAAAATGTTGCACCTATGCTTCTTCATCGTTCGCTCTTCTCCACATTGATTTTAGAATTTGTTTGTCGTGATTATTAAGTTAAGGACTACGTAATAATTGCTTAAAGTAACACAACCACCCTAGGCGCTAATTTAATTTGATGGACGCAGGGTGGGTGCTTAATTGGAATTGGGCGTTGAGCTACTTATTTATGTGATTTTCGTTTCCATTAGATGTTAATTTTTTTTTAGTATTTTTGTTTCTCTCTGATTGGAGTTCTACAACTGTTCGGTGTAGCGTTTTTTGGATGGTTGTTTGGAGAAGCGATACATTTATATTTGATAACAAGAACGGTGATTGACAAGAAGCAGGGCCATCTCACTTTATTCTACTTCATTGGATGGGGTGAGTTGTTATTTACGAATAATATTCGTAGTCACTTTGTATGCATCGTTAAGTTTTCTTATGTCAGTTACGTCAGGAAATAGGGAGAAATATTTTGTTGAAACAGTCCCAGCCACATGTTTTTTTATTAGAGCCTTGTTTATGAAAATATTTAGTTTGACATTCGTGCAGAAATTAAGAACATATTAAGGAACATTCTAATTTTCAAGCCTAAGAAATGTTACGAAAAAAAAAGATTTGTATCCAGTTTTTGTGCATAATCAAATCAAATCGCATTTTTTATCATTTTATTCTGAACAACAGTTGGGCATAACTTCCCGCCTCAATGTTAATTTTCGAACAATACTTGTATACAAATTACAGCAGGTATTAAGATGTTATTTTAAGTGAGATATTTATAGACAAAATCGTTGTTTACCAATCAAATCTGATAAACGCATGCAGGTGTCAAAAGTATAACGTTACAGTAAGGAAGGGGTAGACATTAAGGACACACAGTAACGATTACTTTAGGATAGACTGTGAAACAAACAACGCACATTGTATATCAGCTAAAATTTAATGAAGCTTGTCGTTTATTTTAAGAATACTGGTCGGTAGCCCGTGGGAAAATCCACGGGTTCGCGCGTGCGTCTCGCTTCTTGCTACTTTGCGTGACAGACAGACATATACGGGTATTTTAAGATTACTGTAGAACTTGCATAATCTTTCATTACTATTGTTTTAGGCATACCCATCGGAATACTGGCAGCAACAGGCGTACTTGTATACTTAGACAAGTTTCGACTACAATCGAGGTAGATTTTAATTTTTAAGGTTTATGAAACGAATTGAAGAATTTTTTAGTTTTTATTCGAAAAGTTATCATAGAGTAACCATGCTTTCTTCATGAGATTGCAGGTTTTGTTGATTTTATTGGTTTTGTTGGTTTTTTCGTTTAGGTGTTTGTTGCACGTGTCGTTTTATTTGGTTGGCGTTGTGATCGGAGCACCCTGTCTATTATATATCATTGTAAGTTTTTTGTTCTCTGTAAAAAGAAGGTTTGTCCGTTTGTCAGACACCCCTGATGATAATAGATCTCTTTGTTTGTATCAAAAATTGTGATGATCTCTTGATGTCTCTCTCTCTAAAAACCATAGTTTAAAACACCTGTATCAGAACAAATTAATGAAAACATCTTGCTTCAGTTAAAACTTTTTATTTATTTATTTCAAGGTCACGATAATCCTCTATTATGTTATCTCTTGCACGATGCATCGAAATAAAGACTTGTTAAGCAGTAATGTTATCAGTCATACAAGGTTAGTACGAACAACACCTCTTTTTCGTAATGCACAGTCTGTAACATGTCGAGTTTGTTTTGTGTTGTCGGTAGCGTGTCGAGTTTGTTTTGTATTGTCGGTAACATGCCGAGTTTGTTTTGTGTTGTCGGTAGCGTGTCGAGTTTGTTTTGTATTGTCGGTAACATGTCGAGTTTGTTTTGTGTTGTCGGTAGCGTGCCGAGTTTGTTTTGTATTGTCGGTAACATGCCGGGCTTGTTTTGCATTGTCGGTAACGTGTCGTTTTTTTATAGACGAGCCTTGGTATGCTCTGGTGGCTTGATCATTATCCACGTGTTAGTGTTGGCAGCTGCATCAGCATTTTTACATTTTAACACCGATCCATTATATCATCATATTCTTGGTGGTATCATAGCGTTTGAGGTAATTTTTTTGTCCAGTATGTAAATGAATGCTTCACATGGATACATGTTGTGCCTAGAGTTATTGTATTTGTTTTTTGTACCCAGACTGTTTTGTTCCCTATTTGGGCATACTGATCGTTGAAGCATTTTGTACTTGGGCGATAAAATTTCTCAAGGAAAATCATCCGTAGATCAGCTTATCTAGGGAAATTCACTTTTACAATTAGTTGAGAACTTACGTATTCAGCACTGCTGTCCTTAAAAAAGTAAGTTAAATAAAATTAGAGGAAAACGACTGTTACCATCTTTTTTTCTTTTGTTACAGGGAATATATTTGGTACTCTATCATTGCTTCTTAGATCGAACGGTAAGGCTGTCGTTCCAGATTTATTATTTGTTGAACAACAGTTTCGTAGGTAATAAAGGTCCTCCTTTCATCGTCGACAAAATAAAATAATGTTGGACAACTCTTTGTATATTTGCTGACGATCGAAATACACAAGATTTATTAAAGCTGTTTGCCGTACAGGAAAAACAATAGAGTTCATATTTTGCCATTACAACAGAAGTTTGACGACATGTTGCCATTTGACAATTAAATCCTAGATAGATCACGAATCACAATTACATTTTTTGTACAGGATGGGAACTTCAACTCTCGACAAAATTCTAAGAAGAGAATATCATACAGTACTCAAGAAATTGTTACAGTGAGTACAGTGTTTACTTCTCCTCGTATATTGACCTGTGAGAACTGCTTTCCTTTTGAAGATGTAAAGACAGTGGTAGAGTGTCCGCTGTCGGTGTGAATAGTCGCGAATTTAAATCCAGCCCGTTTGACCTCGTTATAAATACTATCCTTCTGCTTTCTGCTCAACATGAGAATATCATTGATATCTAAAGTTGCTGTGCTTTCTGTAGCTTAATTGGAAGCTTTAAATACACTAGGTCCTTCGTAGTAATTAGAAGAGGGTTTAATAATATCAGGAACTTAAGAGGATGTCCTGGTTAATAATCTTTATTAATAAAACAACATGCTTATAATATATTAAACATTTCAATTTATTTGCGTATTTTAACTTCAGGTAATTCGCGTAATTAAGAACCTGCGAAAAATTTAGGAGGTTGCAAATTCGCGAAATTAGATCCCGCGATATTTGAGATATTTAAGTTAATTTCCTACGATTTAATACGACTTCGTTCGTCCTTTTTTTAACCATACCAAAAAAATGTCCAAGGCGGAGTGTTTGTGGTGGAGAGTCCTTCCTTGCATCTCGGCTTATCTTAAAAAAATTATCTTTGTTTCACATAGTATTCCCCAAGCAACACCAACGAGATGTGTACAGATACGAACGATCAAAAATATTTGGTAAAAAGATCTTCAAAGCGATATTCTGGTGATCCATCCAAACCTTCTCCTCCTCAACTCAGAACGCAGACTTCCTCAGAAGCAGGAGATTTGGATGCTCCTTATCCTGGGATGTATGGCAGTCCTGGTGGTGGAAGGTAAATATTTTAAATACTAAAATTTATTTTCATAGTTTTTATAACAAGGGATATAACAAGGACTCCAGTTTTTAAAACAAGGGATAGTTTATTGTTTGTCCATAAGGTAAATGTAAATAGCAGCTTTCCTTGTGTTTTCTCCTGTATGCCTTATGAAGTATAAAAATTTGAAACAATTTTATACATGTTATAGCTCACCAGAAACAAAACCGTTGCTTTCAAAACAAGCAAATGGCGATCCTCCGGAGATTATTTACGAAGAAGATGACCTAGCCGATGGAGCTTCCCTGCCTACATTCGGCCATGTTACAACAAGTCGAACAAACTCTGTACCCAGCAGCCGACACAATTCCTTACCAAGAAAGAAGCAACAAATTTGGGACGAAGCTTCCGTTGATGGGAGTCATAAAGCTTTAAAGCGATCAAACAGTAAAGCTAGTAGCATTGTAAGCATTGAAACGGTGAGTCAAGTCGTTCTTACTTTGATAATTCTCACGGTCGGAATGTCACATGGTACAACTTTCAGTTGAGGGAAAACATAGACGTTTCACGGTCAAACTCTCACAGAAGAAGCTTCAATTAAACAAGAACTGTGTCTGAATTAAACTATAGCTAAACTAGCAAAAACTCATCTAAAACTACACAATATGTCAGGTTTGAAATTAGAAAACAAAGATTCTATGAAAAAATCAGTCCCTATTTATGAAGAGCTTACTGCACGAACGGTGTGTTTTCCCTCAAAAATACGGACCTTCCCTTTGTTTTAAAAGTATCACGTGACATTTGCCGACTGAGAGAATAGCTTCTGTTTTAGTTTTTAATTTTGGTTAGAAAGTTTGTTAACTTTTCAGTTCTTTTTTGATTTATTATTTCTGTTGTGCAACTTAAGTTCCTTGTAAATATATTTATTACTTTATTTCAGGACTTTTAGATTCTTTCACTGTCATTACCTTTTTTATTTTTTTAGCATATCAGTTCAACAGACCAGAAAGGACTCCCTGTGTATTTTCCCGCTGCACCTCCGCACTACGAGATGTCGTTGCAACAAAATCAATCTGAAATGAAAAACATTGATTCCTACCTCGAAAGCGGAACCAACTCAGCTCGTACGAGCTTTGGTATTGATCCTGATCGCGTGTCGAATTTATCGTCCGAACTATCAAATATTTTATTCGAGCTACAAGCTTTCGACACTGAAAAACACCCTCGAGAATTACACGGAGCAATTTACAGCGAGTCAGACTCGAAAACATTACCGCACCGTCGCCAACTTGGTGCAACTGATCTCAGTCGGTCATCCACGTTCAAACCTCAACGTGGGTACGCCAAAACTGAAGTGCATTTCGATTCCGAGAAACCACAACATATTGATCACAATCGCGTCAGGATTCTTCGAGGGAGGTCTCGCGCTGAAGCAGACCCTTCTGACGGTTTACACAGTAACTCGGATTCTATATATTCTAGTTTATAAGACAACATGGTTAATACTACATATTGTCGTTTATAGGACAATCTGGTGGATATTTTACAAGTCAACATAAAACCTGACTTTTATGCGTTTTTTCGATTTTTTGAATGCTAGACCCAAGGCTGTAAGAATGATCGTATTAAATGTTTTATCTATAAAAAGATTTCTTCAATAACCGCTATCACTCGACTTACAAATACATTAAATAATTGTAGATATCTTTTTTTGCTTACGTATGCATTTTTTTACTTCTCTTTTTTTAGACATCGCGTTCCTTTTAATAAATAGTTTTTTTTTTTTTGAATTTGTATATTCGCAAAAATATTTATTTTTATATATACTTTTAGTAGATTATGAGAAGTAAAGAAAAAGAAACTGATTTTTGAAACGCTCTTTCTCTTAATTTCGAGTGCGACATATAACAGCGGACGTTTGTGAGAAGTTGATCATAAATTATGTGAGAAATGCACTCCACTAAAAGGGACGGTATTAGAACGACAATGACTGTAAAATAAATCTTACTTGGTCATTCTCAACCTCAAAACTCTTTAAGATAAACCTCAAAGAGCTCTAGGGACGAGAATAACTTTTATTAACAACACAGGGTTCAGTTTAAATGATGCAGCGACCGCAACCTACGCCAAACGCCGCCAACCTACGCAACGCACCTTTTACATAACACGCCCTTGACATGCACAACACGCCCTCAGCCTACGCAACATGCGTGGAATGTTGTAAATCAGTTAAAGATGAAACATTTGTAAAAGCCGTTATAATTAGTCGCGGTTGGTATAATAAGTCATGTTCAAAACTGTCAAGTGTTTGGTTTTAAACACTTGTCATGGTCATGCAGCGGTATGCCTTTTATCTTTCCAAAGGGAAAGATATCGAGGTGAAACAAAATAATCATTTCGATGTCTTTTTGTGGATAAGGAAGTGTTGTTTTCTTCGTTTCGATGAAGGGGAATTAAAAAAATGCCATGTAATGTTCAGGTTTACGCGGGTTTATTTTTTCGTAACAACCTGGTTTATGAGGACGTCCAGGCTAAGATTTTGACAAAAATTAAGAACATATTAAGTACGTCCAACCTCGTTCCCAGGTCATTTTTCCTTTTTAATGAATTTCAGGCTCAGGGGCCACAAAACCCTGGGGACGAGGTTGAAGTACGTCAGCTTGAATTCCTTCAATGTGATTGTAAAATTACTAACAAATTGTTACTTTCGAACAGTTCCTTCTTGTTTTGTTCTTTTAATCCTAAAAATACTTATCAGCATTCATAAACTTAATCATATATTTCTCTCTTTTTCAAATGAACACAAACAAGAATATACGAGGATGGTAAAAAATAAGCACAATCAGTTTCAGTTGAAATTTAGATGTGCTTATGAAAAACAAAAACGTGCAAAAAAGGAACTCAGCATAATATGTGCTTTCGTGAATACAGCTTTTACAAAGAAGTTCATTCTTCATAAGACATCTTACGGAAGAAAAGTGTTCAAAACCAAACCTGGATGCTGATATTAAATGTTTTAATCCTGGAGTCAATCAAAACGTCTTAAATAAAAAATAAAAAAGTGTATATACAATATATCTTTTTTCTTCTTACAATTAACAAAAAAGTTTGATTGGGTAGAAATTGCAAATTCGATAAAATAAACCATGGGTTGTAATTAAACTTTTTTTTTTCGAAACGACTTGTTGTGACGTCATCACATTACGAAAGAGTTGGTTAACATCAGAATATGTCATTTTCTATTCATCCAACTAAAAATGTCTATTGAGCCATTCTCAAAAAAGTGCGACATTAAATTTTTTGTTAGTTTCTACCTTTCATTAAAGTTCTAGTAGAAGTAAATTATAAAGTTTTGTGTAACTTTTAACTCGTAATCATTAAGTCATCGTAATTTTGTCGATTTTTTTGTATCGTAATCAAAGTAATTGTCGTAACGTTGTCCTCGCAATTGTCGCAATTCTTGCCTCTAATTGTTGTTCTTTTGCCTTGCAATCATCGTTATTGTCGCAACATTTGCTGTTAAACCATCGTAATTGTCAAAGCTTTTGCTCGTTAATCACCATAAGTGTCGTAGCGTTAACTCGTAATAACCGTAATTGTCGTAAATTTGGTACATTTAACTTGAAATACTGTGTTGACAAAGTATCAAATCGTAAATATTCTAGCATAGATGCAGTGCGTATTCATTTCTCTGCTTAACCAAATAAACTAAGCCAAAATTTCAAACTTTCCATCCAATAAATCGCTGAGTCAGTACAAAAGTTGTCAGTCTTGTATAATCACAGACATTTTCGTCATCACTGTCGACTTTTATTGTCGACGTGCCATCAGACGTCACGTCGGACGGCATATCGTCGTCAGAGTTTTGCCTACTGTATGTCCTCTTGATCAGCTTCATACATTTCGCTAAACTGGCAGGATACGTTAATTTCTTACCAGAGCCTTCCCTTTTAATGGAATTATTATCTCGATTGCCTGTCTCGTTTCTTCGTATTTTATTGAACCCCATTTTCAATAGCTCAAACGCGAATATTATTTTTTCTTTTACACTTTGTTAGTGGACGTTTGTACTTTAACTGCTGTCTTGAACAGTGAGTTTTCCTTTTATATGCGTCAATTAATATTGTATGTTTCCCTTTTAATTAGATTGATGGCATTCCTTCTTCATCATAAAACATTGGGAATTTCGCAATACTCCGATCACATATTTCCTGTCACAGACTCACGTTGAAAAAATCACGAGGGAATTGAAATTTGAGATTTTTAATTGTTAATGAGTTTTTTTGTATTGGTTTTCCTCCCCGCAAAAGCAGTTGGAAATGATTTACGACTTCGAAATTAATCTTTCATAGTTATGGCTGCGTCGCCTAACTCTCGACATAGTAAATTTCCCATTTTTCAGGAATAAAGGACGATTTCGTATAAATTCTTGTGTTAAGTGTTGCTTTTAAAAAGAAAGTGCAGTACGCTCGTTTTAAGTTTGTTTAACTACAGGAGAAGATCTACAGCCGACAAGAAAAGAAAATTTTTTATAACATATGGTTATTAATTCTTAGGCCTTGCTTTTATTTTAGCGATAGTACTTGACATAGTTTTGCGTACTTATGTTAGACACAGATCCAACCTCGATCCTAAGGCTTTTTTTTCTCTTTTTGCTATAAGGGACTATATCAAAAAGAGAAAAAAAGCCCTGCGCTCGAGGTTGGCACATATCTCTTGTAACAAAACAGAAATTTAGTTAGCTACTCCATCTGCCCTTTCGTCCTTATGGCGTTATTTTTTGACGGTTAAACACCTAATGCGGCTGTTTTTAACCACACACCCAACGCCAGCTTTTCTTACGCCCCTTGTCAAAATGCCATAATGACAAATGTAAAGAATCTATTTTTTTCATTTTTGTTCCGGAGTGAGGCATCCCGTATCTTATCTGGCATCAGAAGGTAATGCTTAGGGCCCTGGAAACGAGCTTACAGAGTAATGACATAATGTACAATTTAAAATCGAAGTAAAAATCAGTTCAGTATTTTCAAGTTTCTTGTTTAATTCTAGACACCGCAAAACTTTTGTTAATTCCTACAACAAATTTCAAGGTGTTGGCTTCGGGGAATGTTATACTTTTCAAATTCTTCCCACTTACGCTTCCCATATTGGAAGCCACATCCGTCCTTAACTGTTTGAAAGAAGATGCATGCCATAACTAGATGATAACTTCATATCATTTATTATTCTCATTATAACCGTCTATTAATAATAACGGTTAAAAGTGCCGAGCTATCTCGGAAAAAAAAATCACGAAAATCATAAGTTAATAATCAAGGGTTAAATAATTGAAATGTTTTGTAAAAAGAATTTTTAATTTTTCATAAAAAATAAATAAAAACAAGAATAGTAATGTGAAGCCGTATAAAGAACGGGGGAGTTTTAAAGGTTAATTTTCACAGTTTGATTTCATGGGAAAGACAAAAATAATAAATAAAACAAACACGAATATAAAATATGGGAAAAAAAGATAGACCGGTGTTTGACTTGTTTAAAACCCCATGCGTCCTCAAAATTTTTGATGAAAGAAATATCTTTAGCAAAAAATATCGCCAACATTTCTTTAGGAACGGTATAGATCACTTTCCAATGTTTAGAAAAGTTTGCGGATTCTTTTACATGTGAATATGCGCACCCATTTTTGTTGGTATAAAAGCAGAACTATATTTGGTAAAATGACTATTATGGAAATTCACACAGACTCTTTGGAAGTACAAGATCCAAAAGGCACTAAAAATAACTTTTTATAGCTACAATCTTTGACAAAATATGTATGGACTTTTTAATTTCCCCCTTCCCCCCAACTTCAAGGTTGAATTTTGCAGGAAAATCACTGTTTTGGCTCAAACACTGAGCGTGTGGGAAAGAGGTGTGTTTAAATTTAATACTTTTCCACTAATTTATGTCCAAAATTGTAGCTATTATAAATTATTAACGCCAACCTAGGCGGGTAGAAATAGAGAGCCAGCTCCTAGCGCCAACATAACGCAAAATAAAAACAATACGTCGCACTAAAGTGGTCTATTAACCATTGACCTCATAAGTTTCTGAACAAAATAGAAAATAAGTTTCTTAATAAAAATAGTAGTGAAAGGTTTCTAACAATGTCAAGTTTCTAATCATGTTTCTAAAATGTCAAGTTTAGTTGATCGGTGTCAACGTCAAGCGGTTGCAAAAGTTTTTGTCGATCCACGTTGATTGATTCCACTATTTTTCGTTTAGAAGAAAAACCACAATTAAACTCACTACCTATATACTTGTCCAAAGAGCCCTGGGGACGAGATTGCATCCATCTAATAGGCACAACTCATGTTACAGCTTCAGATATTTTATTGTTCCTTAGATGGATTCCGGTAGCACTGTGTACATTTATTTTATATAAGCAAAACTTATATTTTGAACCGATATGATTTAAAAACTGGAGAACTTTTGAAATAATGACAGGAAAAACGTTATCAACACGTCACTGATTCAGATTTGCAACATTTTTTAATTACCTGTAAAATGACAGATTTCAGTGAAAACCTGCGACTTCCATATCTTTTTGTTTGTCAAAAATGTTGTGACTTCCCTAATTAAATATGTCTGGAGTCAAAAGTATGTTGACATTAGCACAACTCATGTTACAGCTTCAGATGTTTTGTTGTTTCTTAGACGGATTCCGCTAATGCTGTTTTATATAAGCAACACTTATATTTTGAACTGATATGATTAAAGAACTGGCTTCGAGAGTGTTAAAACTTTGATGACTCTCAGTCTGGTGCTAACTATTCAACAAAAAATAATTGCTCAAAAAATCTAGACTTTTTTTAACGGTCTCGTTTTGTACATACATGCAAAAAACTATTTGTACGCTGTTTGTGCTGACTTATTGTATAAAATCAACCCTTTCATGCCCGTTATGGCAGTATAAACCTATAAAGTGGAGGGTCGGCTGAGGGTCGTGCTTCCGTGAGAAAGGAGGCCGCTTTTTTTGTACTCGAAACCAAAGGTACTTTCTTTTGTGCAGAATTAATGAGAAAATCTGAAGCTAATTATTGGTAATTTCTAAAATTTTTCTCAAAAAATTTCAAACATTTTTGCCTATGAAAGAGTAAGCTATGACTGACTACCTGAGTTAGCTAGTTAGAGACTAACCTTAAAGAAACTTGCTTCTGAATTAAATTGGAAAGGCAGACACATACCCCTGGAACGAGAAAGAGGGTGTATATTGTAGCTTCTTAATCTCTATATTAATAATACCCATATTTTGTCTGTCTCTGCGCAAAATGGTACCACAGTAGCGATAGCTGTCCCTGATCGAATTTGTAGCTATGTTACGGACACACAAAATGCGATATATAAAGGACAGGATTTATCCACTGGTTAGCAACTAGTCTCTTTAATAATACCCGTATTTTGTCTGTCTCTGCGCAAAATGGTAACCGCAGTAGCTAGACATACGGAATGCGGTATATAAAGGTCGGGCGAACCCGTGGATTTATCCACGGGCCACTGACTAGTCTCTATAATACTAGTCGTATTCTGTCTGTCTTTGCGCAAAATGGTACCTCAAGTAGCGAGACACGAAATGCGGTATATAAAGGACGGACGAACCCGTGGATTTATCGACGGACCACTGACTAGTCTCTTTAATAATAGCCGTATTTTGTCTGTCTCTGTGCGGACCCCCCGCTGAGTTAAAAAATCGTGCTACGGAAACACGAATATTAAATGCGATATATTTTTATCCACTTTGTTGCGACGGGTAAATGTAAAGGACGGGCGAACCCGTGGATTTTTCCACAGGCTAACGACTAGTTCCTTTAAGATTTTGGTACTTGGTGCTTATAAACAACAGCCCCGTACTCAGTGTTCTTCTGCGCTTATGTAAAATTGCTGTACCATCAGTTAAGTGTAGAAAGGCCCTGGGGATGACGTTGTATAAACATGGTTCTTTTAAAAAAAACAGTAATTACAAAGAGTCTAGGTTAATAACCTTTACCGTCCCTTCCCCAACTTGCCAGATAACGGTTTTTTTATGGCTTACTCATTGTTATGTAATTTAAGCTTTTTTCAGTTTTTTTGCCTTTTAAAACTATCTCAGACCTTGTTACAACAAATTTCGTGTTGCGAATCCTGGTTGCTGCTTTTTTGAAATATATGGCGGATATTTCAATAGAATATCGGCCGTATTTTCTTCTTGTTTCGGTGGATTATCTGTTGTTAAGAGTGGATTGCGCTGTTACCGTAATTATTGTAATATAGCCTGTTTGCAAATTGTCAATTTCGAGATAATGTAATTTCTTTAAATATTGACGTAGCTTCTCAATTTGTAATTATCAATTATCGTTTAAATTACCTCGAATTACCATTGCAAACAATAAAAGTTTAAATTTTAAGTGACTCGTTTTACATTTACTCTTCCCTTTTCTGAAATATAGAAATACTTTTAAACCTCTCAACAGCGGACATCATTGGAACAAAAGAGGGTCCACTATAGCGAGGTGTCCGCTACACAAAGATTTTCCCACAAATTGACTTAACCGACCTGGGGTGTTAGGGTATAGTGAAATCGTGCGGCAAGAGGCTGATTTGGGGAAAAGAAGGAGCCAAAAGATAAAATGATATCTTTCATCCAAAAAAATAAAACAGAAATAAGGCTTTTCCAAAAAAACTTGAGATTCTGCTTAGACGTGGACAATTTATTATCGTAAACCTATAACATATACTGTCCTAAGTAGAATACAGACATCTTCTTGCAAGAATTGTTTTATTTGACTTTTTGGGGCGTGTCTGCTATAGAGAGATCGATCTTAGAGGTTAATGCAAATTGGGACCTTAAAACGATGTCCGCTATAAACTGTCCGCTACGTAGAGGCTTCGTTATGAGAATTTAACTTCTGTTTTTTGTTAAAGGAGTGTCAGCTGTATAGGGAGATGGCCACAATAAAGGATGTCCGTTACAAGAAAGGTTTCACTATGTGCCCAATTAAGGCAAACTTTTACTTGTCGTACACTGCTATTGTTGTTGCTTTAAGGTTTATTAGATCTATTTCTAGATTTGATTAAAAAATAAGCATTTGTAGAATATGTCCAGCCTCAGTGAATAATAAAACAATAAGGAAGCAAAAAAGTAATGGTGGCTGATGCAAGCGGTTACAAACCGAAACCGTACCGCGCCTACATTATGAAGGATGTTGTTAGGGAAATACACCCGCAAATTTTTTTTCGCAATAGTGTAAGGTTTTGCGTGTCGTACGTCATTTTTGTAAGAATTGCCGACACTTTTAATGACAGGAAAAACGTTCGCGACACGTCATTGTTTCAGACTTGCAACATTTTTTAATTACCTGTGAAATGACAGATTTCAGTGAAAACCTGCGACTTCCATATCTTTTTGTTTGTCAGAAATGTTGTGACTTCCCTAATTAAATATGTCTGGAGTCAAAAGTATGTTGACATTTTACGGTGACGTCCAGCTTCAATGTGTTTAGCTTTCTGCATGTGCAAGCAAAATGTTGCCTAGCAACTGTTAGTTGTTGCCTAGCAACTTTTTGTTCCACGAAAATTTAAAGGTGCTATGAAATGATTGTTTAATTTTTCAATTTTAGTGGCTTACGCGAAATTCGATTAAGGCGTTTCGGCACACTGTATTTGAATAGAATGTGGCATGCAACCGAAACAATTCTTTCTCGATTCATCTATGACTGAGTAAGTGAGAGAAGCGAAGCAAACATTATCCGGTCTCATCCCCAGGGTTTCATTTTCTGATATGTATTGCAAAATTGTTCCCACAAGTCGGTCCTCACTCTAAAGCGTAAGTAGGCCCAACGGAACACAGAGTATTGTGTATAATCGTGATGAGAGATGATAAAATTCTATGTCGTTAGTTCTAGCTGATTTCCTTGTGTAAATAATCAATTCAGGAAGTACTCAATTAACTAATGGCGCAAGATGAATGTTATCGACTACCGTTAGGAAACAGTTAACCAAGGGAAACTAGGAAACTGGATGGGCTTTCATAAAAGCTTATAAAAGAAAAAAAAATAACACTTTATTAATTAAACAACTTTCTTGTTGCAACAAACTTTGTAACAAAATTCGAGTTCGTGTGTCTGCAACACTATGGGGTTTAACAAGATACGAAAGACGTTGTCAGCTGAGTATCAGAGAAACAACAATGAGCATGTGTCGTTAACAAGAACATATTCTGGAAAACTGTTAAAGTATCCAAATACTTTTATGAAATATGTGAAATCTATGAGAAGTTCCAACTCCCGTCAGTCTTCAAGAGAAGAAGTGATACAAGAAACTGATTACAATTCAGAAAGTGAAGATGAATATGTTTGCGACTACAGCAGGACAACTAATTTTGTGCTGACTCAGCGATTTATTGGATGGAAAGTTTAATATTGAAAATAATGGAGTATTATTGTTGAAATGTTTTACCTCTGGTTGTGGAGCGTGTTGAAAAAAGAAGTTTATCGCAAGCAAAAATATTCTCTCGATTTCATCAATTTTGGCACGCGTACCAATACCCTCTTTACTTCCATTCAAGCTTTGCTAATTATCGCTCCACCAATGAAAAGGAATACTTTTGTAAAAAAAATTATTTAGTGTTAATTTTATGTTAATATTGTATATTTATTTGTATATATAAATTACTTCTTTAATACACTGATATTATTTTTCTTATATACACACGCAAATCAAGTTTTAATGTATCTAAAAAATCGTGATCATATCAGCCTATACAATTCTTAGTAACGTGCAAGAAAGGAACTAGTTATCATCATCTGGTATCAATTATTTTTTAATTGACAAAACTTGCGAATTTTCTTACATAACATCAAATGACGGAGGCACGATAAAGTTCATTAACACAGCCTTAACCGCAAAGATGCGTGCGTAAGAAAAGCACCGTTTCGTAGAGGGTGAAATGATAGCTGAACTTTCAATGCCACCTTAGCGACGAATAACGTCAGTCGAAATGTTAATCGGTTACCGTATGTTTTAACCCTGCCACAACAAGTCAAATTTTTGACGGTTTTAAATAAAAAAAATTAACTTCGTTCCGAGGCCCCTTTTTTCGAAGGCATATTTGTGTCAGAAAAGATTATAAATGCTATGTGACAAAATATAAAATTAACAAAATAACATAGCGGAAATTAGTCGTAATTAATTCAAATCTTGTTGGAAGCTATCTGCTTCCCATATAAACAAATATGCGCCTTTTTCTTAGGTTACTAAGGAAAAAATTAAACCTAAATAAAATCTGGATTTCATCGACAGCTATATCGTTAGGACGACTACTAATCAAAATAAGCAAAGTAGACTTTTTCTTATTTTTTATTTATTTACCGGCGGGTTTTGGTTAACAAGAGAAGCTGTGAATAGCTTTCAAAGTAAAAATAGACATTTAAACCTCGATTCAAACCAAAATGACGATGTTTCTGACAATGGGCCATCAATTGCCATGGCGGTTTCATATAAATTTCATCATTTTATATGAAAACATTTCGTGCGTAAGATAATATCGCGATAAAGAAGACAAAGATAACCATTTTAATTAGGCAGCCGTGAAAAAAATCCACGGGTTTTTCCGTCTTTATTATTCCGCCTAGCTTAGCGCGTTTGCGTTTTCGTGTGGCCGTAGCACGACTGCATATAGATTTTACATTGGTAGCGCATATTTATGTGGTCGTGGTACAACATACATACAATAATTAATTGACCAGTAAGAAAAACACTTCTATTCTACTTTTTTTAGTAGTTAGATATTCATTGTTTCAAGATGTATAGGACAAATAAACATCTTAAAACAAAATATTACTAACCATGTGACCAACAAAAATTAGTTGCGAAAGTAATTTTACCACTCTCCATGGAGAAAGATAATCCGTAATTTAAAACCGTAATTGTTTTGAGTTTAAAAATATAGGTTTTAAATGTTATGGATTAGTATCTTAAGGACCTTATTGGAGGATTTACGGGGTTGTGATGACCTGTTTAAGTTTGGAAATGTGTCAAGCATGTGATGCTTACTAACTACCTAGGGCAACCTCGATCCCAGGACCTGTTGTCTCTTTTGGCATATCGAACGGTATCAATAAGCGCAGCGCCGACAAGAGACAAAAAAACTCTGGGAACGAGGTTGTACTCAGGGGTACCATCATTATTTTCAAAGAACATTACGAAAAAGTAAAACTTTTATGCCTGTGTTTACTATATGGAACGATTTCTTGTAGAAAATTTACTCTTTATTTATTGAAAAAAAACATCATATGACAGAAAATTTTAGGGTTAAGCCCCATATTATATATGGTCTGTGAATTTTTTTAACATTTTACAACTAACTGAAATTTCTGCTTTCAACAGTGAATCCACTAGATCTTGTGACCTGACAACCTTTTCCTCCCAAAACGTCAGCTTATTAGCACCGGAAAAAGACAACTATATTGGGACCAATTGCGTATTGATAGTTTATTAGTGTGGTGATTATATTCGTTATCGGTGTTGTTATGACAATCATTAGTTTTGTAAATAATAAAATATAGCTTTAAATGATGCATGTGTTTGTTGAAGATATATTGCACTGCATTAAATTTTGCTAAATGCCCTAAATTTAGCGCATGCGCGAATAATTTAAGATAATTTAAGCTTTGATGGGTGTACTTAGATAAAAGGTGGGCTTAATTAATGCGCTTATGAAACAAAATTCAAAAAGAATGAATGATTGTTCATTATATTTCTGTGTGAAAAAAGGGTGCCTTTGGGTGACTGACCACAATACTGAGAATTCTGGAAGGTGACTTTGTACGTGGGATACGGTTATTAAGGGACTGTACTAAATTTAATACGTGTTATTTTATTGTGTTTTAAGTGTAAGGCTCTCAAAAGAGATGTCTGTGTAATATCCGGTGACAAGAAATAATGGGGACAGTTAAGAGAGAGGCGGTGGGAGAGGGGCAGAAGGGGTGGGAGGAGGGTGAAAAAAAGCGTGGATATTTCAGTAAAAATCATTTATAGTTGTTTAATAAATTAAACGACATGATTCTCAGACTACTTACATCATGCAAATGTTAAGCGATAAAAAAGTTAAATACTTGGTTCATCCCAATAAGTTAATATAAAATGAGGGGATGGATTAAGCGCGAAAGGGATAGGGGGGAGATTGGAAAAAGATTTTAAAATTAACAATCGGGGAAGTGGGGGGAGGGGGGAATTATTTCTTACTTTAGAGTGTTTATTCCCCAGGATATTAATCCAACTTATTTGGCTTGCCAGTTCGCTACCAATCAATAGTTCCACACGATATATCAACACTCCAGAATAAGTTAGCATCAATCCTCAAGCGTTACAATTAGTGATCATTTTCAGTAGCTTTTTTTAGCTCGTGTCTCATGCATATAGATACTTTGTTATACAGAGGAATGAATTAGGTTTTAAACGCTAATCGAGAAACTTATTGTCGGACTTTTTATTAAACTGACCAGGCTTAATTGAAAAAGGCAATTATATCACATTTGACTCGTAACATGTGGTTGGAAACGTTTCTAAATGACGCCATTATGAAACAAGTCCTGCGCGTGAAATATACTTCTCTGTATTTGAGGTCGAGGTCGCTGACTTTCGTGAAAACATCATGGCGGCTCATTCTTAATTGTACTTGAGAACAAAAACATACATTTTTGTAATTCTGTCTTAATTTTAATAACAAGTAAATAGTTCTATTATTCGTTTTAAATTGGTATTTAACTAACAGTCAGGGTTAATACATTCAACATCCTGTATATAAAAAAGAGAAAGTTTTAATTCATCTCGGTATTTGCATATTGTAAGCAGTTCGTTATCGTTATCAAAATATGGGCTTGATGCAACAGCAGAAGCATGGCGTGCAGTTATCGACCTTGAAGGTACATCATTTTTAATATAAACAAAAGTTGATATGTGAAAATACATTATTTATTATGATACTAAAAAAATAATATTATATGTTATACACTCTGCCATGTTGTTCTCTCTTTCTTTCTTTTCTCCATGTTTGAATTTAACGAGGCTCAGGTTCCCTTCAAACAGTTAGATAATTTTAAAAATCTCAGAGTAGAAAAGATCCACTAAACATTGATTTTTTTGCGTGTTGAAAATCGATTTACCCAAAATGGCGCCAATTTATCCAAAATGGCGCCAGGTCACTCATTTAAATTCAGAACTCCGAGGAAAGTCTGATGCTGCTATTTTGTCTGTAACTTCATAATTTTAAAAGAAAACTAATTTTTTAAATTAGGACCAATGTCATGAATTAAAAAGATTCGTTCACGAATTTTGTCTCATTAAAATCCTCACAATGTAGCATAAATACGTGCCGTGGAAAAAATGTATATGCAAAAATATTATTTTTTCAGAGTCATATAGAAACAGCAGCTCTTGCTTGTGTCATACCAACCCGAAGATTTGACAGCAGTCTTAAAGAAGAATTCTATAGCACCCACACATTGAATACTATCTCAGAAACAAAAGATCAATACAGTGTTTGGAAAAAAATCGAAAGAAAGTGCAGAGATGTGCTGAAAAGCAACAAAATACGTAAAGCTACCAGCATGCCGATGTTACTTCCTTCTCAGTGGTCAACAAAGAAAAAAAGTCCTGCTGTTAGAATCATTTCTCTTCCACCTAATGACTGCAAGGAAAAGGATACGTGTGAAAACTTTGACAATGCGCATGAATGTAACAGAACAATGAATTTTGTGTTGACGCAATACTTTGTAGGCTGGAAAGTGTGAACATACAGAAAGACAACCTCGTCCCCAGGACTTTTCTCTCTCTCAGGGTCTGCGCCTGACCTGTTGATTAGCGCAGCACCCGTGAGAGATTGAAAACCATGAAGACGAGGCTGATAGTAGTATTTGAAAGAAAGTGTACAGATTATACCTCAGATTTGCGCGAGGATGTAAATTCTTGTTGTTTTGCAACTTGTAAAGAAATTTTGTAAATATGTAAATTTTTAGAAATAATAACTTAAAAGATACCTGTTCGATTATATTTAAAAAACCTGCTGACAGCAATTGGTTCGTATATTTTCCTAATTCATTTGATGCTATGAAGGACTGGTATAAAATCTTGATCAAAATGGTTTGAGACAAGACGGTTAATTTCGAAGTTCGTCGCCACAAGTAATTGATATTTGAATATCAGATTCACTTGGCACTGCTCAAAGTAGACTCAGGACCTAGATCTTAGGTTATTTCGTGAGATCAAAACTTTTGTGTCCTAATTGTTGATGACGTCAACATGACCATTCCCCACGGGAACTTCGTGACTCCGACATGGATTATTTCGTTTTGCGGACGCTCTGGAGAATGGACTAGCAAATTTTAAATGCTTTATCTACATATGTGCAAAAGAAGCGACTTTTGGTCATTTTACGCTTTTTTCTATGTTTAAAAAAATAACAGAAAAGCTGCCTTGGTCTCCAAAGTTTGTCCAAATTATATCTATTAGAACTTTTAAATTTTAGAAAGGCATCAATTCAGCAGGGGAACTTACTAATTTGGTCGGACACTGGGGACACGAAAAACCCTTTTACGTTAGACAGCATGTTAACCAGTACCTGTCCTGCAGACAGATTACTCTTTTTGTTTCTTATGAGAAGAAAGAGGACCCTCGACCCCTGTGGTGATGCACTATCCGAAAGTTCGTCACCGTTTAGAATAAAACAGGCCTGGGTTGAAGGACGCTTATTCAGCTTAGATTCTTATTAACCCTCGTAGTGCGGTCCGTTTGTCAAAAAGCCCAATTTTGACACAACTTTTATTCCTACTTCAATTGACTATAACTCAACAACAAAAAAGAACTAGATGCTCACTTCAGGCTTATTTGCTAGAAAAAGACCTAAACTTTTTTTTTGGCGTCCAAAAATTTGCGTCTTGGCGTCCGTCGCCTCCCGCCAGGGGGGCGCTGCCCCCCCTGGACCCCCCGGACCTGTTGACTTTAGTTGACTTTAGTTTAACGTAAGAACGGATTGCGAGCATTAGATGTGTAGCAAATGCATTGGGCGCACGCTAAGTAGGTGTGCCGTGACACAAAACTGTGTTTGGGTGAATTTGCGCTGCTTTGGTGGCCCGTAACATGACCAACAATCTCGGACTTGGCAAAATTTGCGGAGAGATTTTTTGAATGAATTATTGATTTTGTAGGGACGAAATTTCACAACAAAGCGCTTTTAGACTCCGACTTTCTTTTCAAAGGGCAGTGTTTTGGTCTTACTACCAGATCTGAGCAAAACCAGGTTGTTGAAATTGCTTGTGGCGCAGCTGGGCGGGCCTGTAAAACGCCCATGGCTATCCCGTATATATGCGGCATCCGCACCACAAGGGTTAACATCACTTCTAAGGAGTGTTTTAGGAGAATGCTTTTTCAGTCATTTACGCAATTTTTGAGTAGTGGGCTTTTTCTTGCGAGCGACAATTACGTTTGTACTACTTTTGCTGTTCCGAATTGTGATGAAATTGACAGAATTGAAAACGATTCTAAATTTCCTATTTTATTTCCTGAATTATTCAAAAATGCACAAACGCATTATAGCAGACACAAAATTAATTCCTTTGTATTTGTGGTTCCATGTTCACTACCTTGCCACGCTATAAATGCTTAAAATGTTTTTACTCGGAGGAATTCATTGAAACGTTAGATAGTTACATTGGTAAAGAGAGTGAAATTGATAAACGAAACTTTTATTTCGCAATTGAAAGATAGGGAAGATTATTTATAATCTTTGAGTTACTTGCTTCAAACCTGTCACATTTTATTCAAACCTGTTGTGTCTGCTGTTACATTTTTGCGTGTTACCAATAATCCACTTTGTTTCTAATAATTTTCGCGCCATATTAATACGAATTCTACGGCCCGACGAACTTGAATTAGAAGGACGAAATAAAAGTGGTGAGAGGACAGAGTTTAACTGTTAAAAACGATGGGCATAAGCTGACGTGCAAATGTGAAAGCCCTGCGGTAAAATAACGGCTTCACAATTTCACAACTAACAAAATGTATTTTGCAATAAAATGAAAAATTCAGAAGATTGGCTAATAACAATAACGTAATTATGACAAGCTTTTCCTTTGCAAATAAAATTTGTCAAATATATTGGCCAAGTACACCAGCTCCTCCTACTTAAACAACTTGATTGGAAAAGGACACGTGCTCCATAATTTGTCGCAAATGCACAACCTCGACCCCAGGACATCCCGACCCTTTTTTTGAATGCTTTATATTCTTTGCCCTTCCGTGACTTTTCCTAACTTTTATCATGTTTTTTCAATTTTTATATATAACTTGAGTATTTGGTGGAATGTATGAAATATTGTATTTATTATTTGGTGAAAAAAAAACAGGTGGTATATTTTGCAGACCGGAATTGGAGAAAATACAGACCAGCTATTAGAGCCAAGTACGTTATCAATTTTATAGTGTTTTTTTTTCAAGTTTTTTATTTATCATGTGTCTAACAGAAAAATACTAATACTAATAACTAGCAACTTTCAAGTCCTAATTGTTAGCCGACTTTTGTGAACAAAATCAAAGAAAGTCTATTTATAATCCCAGTATTTCATTTATGTAGTTTTCAAGTACCACCTTTCATCTATGACGTCATACTAAAAGTGATGACGTCATAGATGAATTTTTTTTGCAATTTTTATTGCAATAAGATGAAACTACCTATTGGCCAAGTTTTACGTTCTAACTTTCAGCCGTTCTCTAAAAATCAGGTGGGGGCCATAATGCCCCCCCCCCCCCCCCACCGGGCCTTTACCGAGCCAAAAAAGCCCGGGCTTAGGGTTAAAGCAGTTCTAAGCAAAACACCTGTTGAGGCGTGGTAGTTTTTTGTAAGGCGTTGTCTTGATATACTATGTATTTTTAGGATTAAAAAATTTCGAGGGGATTCTTAATAATTGTGTGCATGTAAGCTAACTCCTGAGAGGCATGGAGACGAGGTTGAGAGTTGCATACATATTCCTTTTGCTGCTTCATACAAGTTTTACACTCAAGAACCTCCAGTCGTTAGGATAGGAAACAATCTCTAAAAAGTTTTATTTTGCCATTAGTCCCGTAGCTAAAATCTTTGCATCATATTTCTTCTTCAATATGCATGCCAAAAATTAAAACTTGTAAAAAATGTCCAACTACTTTCCGATGACAGTATAACTGCATTCCTGAGCATCCGTTGTTAAAATCTTTACAAAATCTTTGCTTTGTTAAGTAGAAACTGGTGCCAACTTCTTTTGGGAAAATGTTGAGGATGGTTTTCAGTTACCCTTTTTGCTTAATACGTCACAAACTTTTACTACACATGTCTCTTAAATAATATTTTTGGAATGGGCGTTTATTTGAAAGGTATATGTTAGGACTTGCTATGGTATTTTTTTTTTTAGTATCTTCATTAATCCTGAAGAATCAATATATTTATATGAACATGTACCTGGTCACTTACAGTATCCACTCGACCCCAGTTTTTTTTTCTCTTTTTGATATGGAAACAGTGAGTAAAAAATCTTTCTTTTCTATATCGAATCAGTATAAAAAAGAGACAAGGAGCCATGGGATCGAGATTGAGTTTAAATACATTATTATTCGTTTTTTTTTTATAAGCAACAGCTTAAACAACACGACAACCTTGTTCCCAGCGCCTGTTGTCTCTTTTCTCTTTCCCGATGTCGGAAAAGATACAAGATGTCCTGGGGACGAGAGAGGTTGTGGCAGTACGAGTCTCGAATCCTTTAAATAACGAAACAACTTGTAAGTAATAGTCAAATTAAAACGACACAACGTATCATACAACGGAAAAAGCCATTAAAAGAGAAATTTAATTTTGAATGGCGCACCAACGCTAGCAAACACGTAACTTTGGGATTCCTTAATAGAGAATCAATAAGCAACAAGTAGGCAACAGTTGAGTCTATAAAATAAAAAACCCATAAAGAAACATTTAATGTGTGCAAAGAATGTCTTGTAAATAAATGAAAATCAACTTCTTCTTTTTTCGCTCTAAAAATTAGCTTTGAAAGATTGTCTATGTTTGACCATAGTCACAAGAACCAAAGATAGTCTTGGAGCAAGCCCTGGGTATAGAGCGCTAATTAGAGCCTAGTCCATATTTACGTGCAAAACAAATGGATGCGCAGTGGTAAAATGCGTAAATTTACAATATTTTGGTTATATTTGGTCGAAATTAACTGAAATTTTAATGAAAAAAGATTTAATGTCCAATGGAAGCTAGAATTCACAGGTATTATCGCGAAATTCTCCCTCTATATATATATATATATATATAAATCTGCAGGTCCAGGTAAGCTGATATGAAAGGAGCTGTGAACTACAGAAGTAATGGATAATCAGGAGACGTCCTTAATTTGAGTCTTCTCTATGTAGTATAGGTTTGTCTGGGTACGTTATCAAGTCTTTACACACAATACATCATGTAAACAAACCCACAGAACTGGCAGCCAGGCTAGTTAGCCATACACATTACCAGACATGGATATGACCAGACTTGCTTCTAATAATAAAATGCAACATGATAAAATATGCTTGATATATATTTTAAATAGACAAACTTCGTTTTCGTCACTATAGTCATTTTAAAGTTAAGATTGAAGACCACTGTTAAACGGTCTGAGATTTAACGGTTTGATAAGAACAACAAATGTCATCCGTAACCACGGCTACGATTATTGACTAACAACAAAATATTGTATGGAAAAGATAAAAGAAAAATCCATAACAACAATCGACAGGATATGTTTTGCAAAATATTCATAATATTGATTAGTGTCATCAATGACATCACGCACAGAGGGACTTGCTAACGGAATATCAAGAATGTTTGCATTGTGAAGGGAAGGAAGCTTTTTATTACGTAGCGTATGACACAGTTATAAAAGAGGATGGTAGCGCATAAGAAAGATCAGTAACATATCATAAAGTGAGCAGGAGAAGGACTGCGTGATGGGTTTTCCAAAGTTAAGACGTACACTGTCACATGATTGTCCACAAAAGAAAGATCATCCAGCGTTAGAAGGAAGCCACTCAGCAAAGTCGAGTCCTGCAGCATTAAGAAAGTGTATGAAACTGATGAAGAAGGCTGTATCGCGAAACAGTTCCTGCAGTGATGACACTTCAACAAAAGATGCTGAAAATGAATTTGAATATTTTTCTTCCACACGTACAACTAATTTCGTTTTGACGCAGAAATTGGCTGATGCTTCATAGTAACTTATATATTCAACTCATTTGTTTGAATTGCACGAATTTAAAAGTAATGTTTGAACATGAAGGTGCATAGAATAGAATGAAACAGTGTTTGCCTAACCGTCAGTTGGCGATGCGATCAAACTACCAATGCTTTTAAAACAATCCACGATTAATAACAAAGTTATGAAAACTAGAAAATAACAGAAGTACTGAAATTTGTTGTTGTAAACAGATGTGTAAATAAATACGCCATATTGTTATTTACCTTTCTATTCTAATGTTTTCCCGCCATTACTAGCTTTGGTTTCCGCACTTAATTGAATACCATGCAAGTAACAGATCGACAGTAAAAGCCACATGAGACAAAAAACCAAACCCTGTATCGAACCTCATACATATTTTACCCACTTTTTGCGAAAAGAAACATTGTTTGGACTTGAAGATTGACCTCTTCTTTTCTCGCACGCATTAAAAACGAAAAAGACAACGTTTCAAAGCATCTATAAGCATTGCTACATCTTGTCTGGATACATATTATACATTCATTGTAACTAATTCGTTTGACACAAAAATACTAATTTATCAATTTTTTAATATATTTTTTTATTATTATATTTTAATTTAACAAATTACCCAAAATTAGCCAAACATTCTAATAACAATTTTCTTGGATTTTTAAAAAGTTGTTTTTGTAGGCTGAAAATTTTACTAAACCAACATGGAAATGTCTCTGTTGAGTACCTACCAGTAAAAACGAGGTAAAACTGACAAAATAAAAACTTTGGATCAACTCAATCCCCAATCATGCTTCAGAATGTTGGACATAATAGGACACCCAACTTGATGGAGAAAGACATAAAGAATTTAAAAATTGGACTAAATATTTTAATTTAACACTGCTCCTTGTCCGTGAAACAACTTGTAGTTTATAAGGAAATTTTAAGTCTTCTCAGAAGTCGCGAAATAACGATCAAATTTTAAAACACGGCTTTTATGTATATATATCACGAGATTTATTGATTTCCGCCGGCGCGGCGGAATCTTTAAAATCGCCTGGGGAGATAGAGAGATAGAGAGATAGAGAGATAGATAGAGACAGCGCAGCTAGGCTGGACGCCCAAAACTTATCCAGGCTAAAACCTGAAATCCTCGTTTTGACAGATTTTTTTCTGAGAACGAGGCTAAAATGAGTTTTAAGCCAATAAGAATCCTAACAGTGCAACCAATTGTTTTATTATCCAATGAACAATACTTTATTTTAAAGTTTATATGCTATCGAAAGTTAAAGCTCGTGCAGTGTAGCATAATGAAGATCGTCTTAAATTTCTACATAATGCGCCATCTTTGATGTTATTAACGTTTCTCTTTAATAATTACGTCATTACTTTCTGTACAATTTTGCAAGCAGGAGGAATTGTTGAGGCTGAATATTTTTGGTGAAAGATAATGTATTAAGCTATAAAATCGTGACAAGTTGGGTATAAAAGAAAAAATATGAATATATAGTCTGAAAATAACCTTCGTAACTGAGATTGTGTAAAAAAAATTTGCTGCCACCTTAAAAGATATTTTCCAAGTTGTTTTTTAGACAAAGAGAAAATATCGATAAATTTTCAGCCTTGCCGTTGTTCTTATTTTGTTTTTATTGTTCATCAATTTTTAGGTTTATTATTTTTCTTTTAAAATTGTTCTTATAATAGAGAAAAGAAGTTTATGTAAGTTAAGTTAGCTATGATTTACAGTTACAATAATAATCAAAAATTGAATTTAAAATTTTAGAATATTCAATGATTTTGTTCCCCCATATTACTCATTCCTCTTCAAAGTTCAGTACTTTTTCAGATTATTGCTAATGGCGGAAATCTTTAAGCCGCGGGCTTCTTGTTTCCTTTTATCCACTGTTTATATTTGAATTTTTTTTGACTCACTATTTTACGTTTTTTACGATAAAATCATTTTATGAAGTGATGATGATGGATGTATCATCCGGAATATATTTTTTAAGTAAACTAATCATTGTTGTTACTTATTAAACTATGCCCAAAAATATACAAAAATTTGGGGAAGAGAGGAGGTGCTAGGCGCTCTGGAACGGCGCTAATTTGACAAGAGGAGGGCGTATTTATATTGCGCCCTAAAAAAGTAAGCGAGAATAAGTCCAAAGTTTAGCAAAGTCAACAACGCAAATTCAAAACATCAGTAAACCAAATCTGCTAAAATGATGTATCTGAGGAAAGTTATAGAATTATCATTGAAACATAAATCTAGGTGTTACCAGCATGTACGAGTGCTGAACATTAAAATTACACATACAAGTACGTTGGCCTCCAGAAATTCAGTGCGTAGATTTAAAGTTCTTGATGGTAATTTAAAATTTTCCAATGAGGAAAAAAAATCCTGTAAAGAAAAAGCACAACAGAATCAAGTAGAATACTTTAAAAAGCTGGATTTTGTTTTAGCAGGTAATCCAATGTATTTGATAACTAAGGCCTTTGTTTAAATATCCAGCACCCAAAATGGCCAAAATTTTGCTAAACAAACAGCTCTAGAGCGACGATCTGGTAAATCTCTGCTCACTATATACATAACTTTATGGCTTTATAGCCCTTGTATGTGGACTTTGAGAAAATGCTGGTGAACAGGATGAGTGTTTGCGCAGGATTAAGCAAAAAATGAATAAGCTGAAACGTCCTAATTTTGTGATCTACTGGAATTAGTCTATTTTATGATTAATGTTTGCAACACTTGCCCCCATTGCCTTACATGTAGCATATATCGTCCTGATTACGTGATTCTCCAATCAAACAGCGTTTGTGCAGGGTCAAGCAAAAAAGAAATCGGCTGAAACGTCCTAGTTCCGTGATTTACGTCTTAATTCTGTGATGTGTTTTTTTCAATGTGAGATCCACTGGAATTATTTCTAAAGTCTAATTTATGATTTAAATAGTTGCAATACTTCACAACTCATCTCAGATGGAGGTAGTAGCTGATTCAAACATCACCATGTACATTTTTCTGTTGCTCAAAAACAGACGCGATATTAGGAAAATTTGGTGAAGCAAATTACCAAAGAAGATCTGTGGAGAAGGGCACATGTAGCGATAAAAAAATCTTTCTTAAAAATCTTTTCCAGCATATATAGTTCATAGGTTTCTTTTGTATTTATTGAATGATTACGAAGATAACAATAGATTAAAATGTCATACGCGCAAAAAAATTTGTATTGGTAACTCCAGTTTCCAGGCTGGTGAAATTGGTAATATGGTAGATCCTAGGCGTAGACTAAGAATATCAGGTCAACCAATGCCAAAACAAAAGTAAACTTTTTTAGAAAAGTGTTATCTCTAAATTCTGTCTCCACCTACAGCACGACATAATTGTATGGTTTGTGTTTTTCAGACAATGTGGTTTGCTGCTCCCTTATTATTAGAAATTTTATGCATTTTGAACGGATGTATATTCATAATCAGATTAGTGCATTTTTATTGTGAACGTCCTCCACCATACCTTAGTTTAAAGGGGCGATTGTGGAAGTCCCAAGTCCCATGAAATGCCACATAGTGATGGTGTCACTTTAAAAAACACCCAGTCCGGTCTGTGAACGGTTGGCGCTAGGAAGGGCATCCAGCTGTAAAACAATGCCAAAACTCTTTATTAATGGCCATAAGAACAGTAGATCAGACAAACTGCGTAAACGGGGCTGGAACTCTAAGGAGTGAAGGTGTCGCGCACGGTAGGACAGATGTCAGGTGTGAGCATTGTCAGACCGTTACCCAGCTATCACATCACAAGGTAGATAACACTAGGTTGAGGATGGCTAGTGTAAATGTTGGTACTCTGAGAGGTAGAGCAGGTGAAGTAGTTGAAATGTTAGAACGTAGATCTGTTGATATGTGTTGTGTTCAGGAAGTCAGGTGGAGAGGAGCTTCAGTGAGATTTGTGGAAGGTAGGAGGGCAAGGTATAAGCTTTTTTGGATTGGTAATAGTGTTGGATATGGAGGAGTTGGCATATTCGTTGCAGAGAAGTGGGTAGAAAAAGTAATAGATGTTATGCGTGTTAATAGTCGTATTATAGTGATAAAGTTTTTGATAGGTAATAGGATTGTCACTTTTCTGTCAGTTTATGCTCCACAGTGTGGACTCAGTGAGGAAGATAAAGATAAGTTTTATGATGAGTTAATAGCAGTCACATCAAAGTTTGGAGACACTGAACTTGTCATGGTGGGCGGCGACTTTAATGGTCATGTTGGGAAGTCATCTGAAGGTTATAGAGGTGTGCATGGAGGCTATGGATTTGGGAGCAGAAATAAGGAAGGGGAGAGATTGCTTGAGTTTGGAATGGCAACGGACATGGTGGTTTGCAACACATCATTCAGTAAGAGACAGAGTAGGCTAATAACTTATGAGTCAGGTGGTTGTAAGACACAGATAGATTACTTCCTGGTTAGAAAGTCAGACAAGAAAGTGGTGAAGGACGTGAAAGTTATATCGGGGGAAGAGTGTGTTTCCCAGCATAGGTTGCTGGTTTGTGATTTTATCTTGAAGAGTGTTACAGAAGCCAAGGGAAAGTACAGGCCCCGTCGTAAAGTCTGGAAGCTGAAGGAAGAGATTGTAGCAAGACAATTTAGTGCAAAAGTTCAGCAGTTAGCCCACAATGGTCAATGTGATAGTGACAATGTTGAAAGTACTTGGACTACTTTGAAGAATTGTCTTCTAGAAGCTTCTGATGATACCTGTGGGTGGACGAAAGGACCAGCTAGACATAGACAGACCTGGTGGTGGAATAATGAGGTTGACCAGTGTATAAAGGAAAAGAGGAAACTTTGGAAAGAGTGGAAGTCAGGTGGTAGTAAAAATATTTACTTAGAAGCTAAGCGTCGTGCTCGTACAGCAGTGTATAAGGCAAAATCAGAAGCAGAGAGAAACAGATTTGCAGATGTGTTAAGAAGGGAAGACCAGCGCAATGAAGTATTCAAGATAGCAAAGCAAATGAAGAAGACTAATCAAGATGTTGTAGGTGAGAAGTGTATACGTAATGATGAAGGTGTTTTGGCTAGCACAGAGGAGGAGAAAAGGGTAGCTTGGAAGAATTATTATCAGAGGTTGCTTAACACTGAGTTTGATTGGGATGAGGATAATTTGTCTGATGATGATGTTGTAGAAGGGCCAGCTATGCAGATCAAGACAGAATGGGTAGTGGAGGCTATTAGGAAATTGAAGATTGGCAAGGCTACAGGAGTATCAGGTATTGTTGCAGAGATGGTAAAAGCATCTGGATATATTGGAGTTGAGCTTATTACAAGTCTTGCTAATCAGATTATAAAGGATGGTGCTATTCCGAGTGAGTGGCAGTCGAGTGTAATAGTGAATTGTTTCAATGGGCAAGGGTGATGCATTAGAAAGAGGTAACTATAGAGGTTTGAAGTTGGTTGATCAAGTAATGAAAGTTATTGAAAGAGTGATTGATAAGTTACTTAGAGAAAGAATTGATATAGATAAAATGCAATTTGGTTTTGTTCCAGGGCGTGGCACTACAGATGCAATATTTTTACTCAGACAGCTTCAGGAAAAGTATTTAGGAAAGAGAAAGAATCTCTATTTTGCCTTTGTAGATTTAGAGAAAGCTTTTGATAGAGTGCCACGTAAAGTTATTTGGTGGGCTATGAGAAAATTAGGTGTGGATGAGTGGCTAGTTACGATGGTACAGTCTATGTACAGCAATGCTAGAAGTCGTGTCAGGGTTAACGATTCACTTAGTGATGAATTTAGTGTAAATGTTGGTGTACATCAGGGTTCTGTACTTAGTCCTTTGTTGTTTGTTCTAGTCTTAGAAGCGCTGTCGATGGAGTTCAGAACAGGTTGTCCATGGGAGTTATTGTATGCAGATGATTTGGTTCTCATAGCAGAGTCGATGGAAGAATTAGTTGAAAAGTTTGAGAAATGGAAGAAAGGACTAGAAGAGAAAGGGCGAACACAGCAAAAGGGTGAACACAGCAAAGTCTAAAGTCATGATTAGTAGCATTGCAGCCAAGTGTGACCTTGTAGTTGGAAAGTGGCCTTGTGGAGTTTGCAGGAAAGGGGTTGGTAGTAACTCAATTTTTTGTCAGACTTGCAAGCATTGGGTACATAAGAAGTGCAGTAGTATTGGTGGAAGGTTAAGAGCTGACATTCAGTTTGTATGCAAGCGTTGCAAAGGTGAGATTATAGAGAATGAAGTATTTCCAGCTTTAATGATGTACAACAGTTGCTCATTAGAGATAGTTGAGAACTTCTTTTACTTAGGTGATATGTTGGGCAGTGAAGGGGGTGTTGGAAGAAGTGTTACTTGCAGGATAGGTTCTGCTTGGAAAAAGTTCAGAGAGTTACTTCCTTTGTTGACTAGCAGAGTCTTGTCAATTGAGGTAAAAGGTAGGTTGTATGAGGCCTGTGTAAGAAGTGTTATGTTGTACGGTAGTGAGACATGGGCAGTGAAGCAGGAAGATCTTGACCGTTTAGAAAGGAATGATATGAGAATGGTTAGGTGGATGTGTAACGCCAGTCTGAGAGACAGAAAGAGTTCAGATGAGCTAAGAAGCAGGCTACGTATCCGTAGAATTAAAGATGTTATCCAGATAAGAAGATTGAATTGGCTGGGGCACTTGGAAAGAATGGAGGGGGATAATTGGGTAAGAAAGTGTAGAGACTTGATAGTTCCTGGGGCAAAGCCCAGAGGCAGACCGAGAAAGACTTGATACAGAGAAAGTTGAGTTTAGATCTAACACAGTCTAGATCAGATTGGAAGAGGGTCATTAATATACCCTGTCAAACCCATGCTAGCATGGAAAACGGACGTTAAGCCGAGAATGATGATGATGATGATGACACTGCCAGAGATTAACATTTTACAGGCAGCCTTGTTTACTGTTTTTTGCTAACAGAAAATGCATTTCCAACAATTTTATAGCTCCTGCCACAGTCAGCGCTTTATAAGGCACTCACATATATGCCAATGTAAATAAAACTTTTTGAAATAACTTGATTTGTTTTGATATCTAATTATAAAATTTGTAAGTTTGCAGCATAAATACTAAATCATAAGATGCTTTTTGATTTTCACTTGGTAAAACCTCTCCTTTCTTTTCTAAAATTACTTAAGACATCTTTTGTTTACCATAGGTGGCGGAGAATCAGCAATCATAAGACACACAAAGAGGAACAAGAAACTCCTCCCACGAGATAGAATTCAGAGACTAATAGATCCTGACTACCCTATGCTTGAGCTTTGCCCGTTTGCTGGAATCGGTTTGGATTATGGTGATATCTGTGCTGCTGGAAACATCTGCGCAATTGCAAAGATCAGTGGGCAACTTTGTATTATAGGAGCCAACGATGCAACTGTAAAAGGTTTGACGTTTTTTATGCATTTAATTACTTAGTTTTTAAAGAAATATTTTTTGTGAAATTTTTATACACCAAAATAGTTTTAATAAGACGCAATCATGAGCAAGTATCAATTCAGCTTATAAAACCTTATATACAATTTAATTCTGCAATTTTTTTCTTCATGCCATAAAATGCTTTACTAGTTGCCACACATCTGTCTCGTTCCGAAAAAAAACAATACTTTCATCAAGATTTTGTAAAATAATGTTAACCGTATCTACATGAAGCTTTTTTACTTATTGGCTAAAATCACTATAAAAATTCAAATTAGACAATAGGAATTGTGGATTACATGTGGATGTAACTTTAATAATCTCCAAGGTTTTGAATCTAAAATTTAGAAATATTTTTCACGGTGAAGACATGAGTAGAAGAAAATGATTGACTCATACAAAATAGAATTTAACATAAAGAACTATTTAGGTTATTCTTTACAGACTGCGAAATAGGTAGATAAAACAACTCTGGTAGCATGGTAGTGTGGTCAACGCGTTGTGATTGATGCCGGTTCGTCGGAGTGATTTATACTAGAATAATTATTTCACGCACCTTTATATAGCTGAAAAACTTAATTAGCCAATTTGAGGTGCATCCGCGACTTCTTATTTTTGCGAAATAAAAAATTTGTGTCGTTTGCAAGATCTCCACCCCCCTTCCTCTCGTGAAAATGTTTCTTTCTTTAAAGCATTGTCATTTTAGTCAAATGACGCTGCTTTAAAGAAATTATAAAAACTCGTGGTAATTATTTCCTGACGAAAGCATGGGTTTTACCATTCCCTGAAATCACATTACGAAAATAACACATTCAATTCGTAAATTAACTGTTCATCTCGCGTAAGCTTTGCAACAATTTCATTCTGTTTTCCAGGGGGTACAGTCTATCCTATTGGTGTAAAGAAACAGCTTCGCATGCAAGAGATAGCCATGCAGAATAACTTGCCATGCGTCTATTTGATCGATTCAGGGGGTGGCTTTCTTCCCTTACAATCTGAAGTTTTTCCTGGCAAAGAGCACGGCGGACGAGTATTCTATAATGAAGCCATCATGAACTCGGAAGGAATACCACAGGTAATTTGTCATGATTGCATTTACTTCTGCACTTCTTCTCAGTTGTTTTTATTTATCGACTTTCAAAACCAGACCTCCAGAGCAACTTACCTTATTTTTATGTATTCTTGCAATTTGACACACCTTTCAGATTTGCCTCGTCGCAGGATCGTGTACTGCTGGTGCGGCATATATTCCCACAATGGCGAACGAAGTTGTTATGGTGGATAAAATCGGAACCATCTTTCTGGCTGGTCCTCCGTTGGTGTACGCAGCTATAGGTCAGCAAATATCGGATCAAGATCTTGGTGGGGCTACAGTACATTGTGACGTCAGCGGATGCGCCGACTATAAAGCTAGCGATGAAGTTGAAGCTCTTGAAATGTTAAAAGATGTTATGTCGACGTTGAATGTCGAAACGCATCTTAATGAAAAGACGTCTGCGGTGGAGGACCCTTTTTATGACCAACGTGATCTTGATGTACTTTCCATCGCACGTGATTCGAATGGACGGTTGTATATTCGATCGATATTATCACGTGTTGTTGACGGTAGTAGATTTCATGAGTACAAGCCCACGTACGGCGTGGAACTTTTAACTGGTTTTGCTCATGTAAATGGTATCTTAGTTGGCATTGTGGCAAATAATGGTATGTTTACACCACAAGCTTGTTTGAAAGGATCCAATTTCGTATCAATTTGCAACGAACGTGGAATTCCAATAGTATTTTTGCAAGACATTTCCAAAGATCATGATGAAGGTAAAAATCCAGAACTTATAAAATATCAATCCGAATTTATGTCGGCTGTTGCCACGTCAAAAGTACCAAAAATCACTATCGTATTGGGCGACAGTTTTGGCGTGGGAAATTACATCATGTGTGGAAGGAGTATGGGCCCGAGGTTTTTGTATTTGTGGCCTACCGCCAAAATATCTTTAGACCATACAGAAAATATGAAAGAAAATAGTACATTTTACGGCGAGCAGGATCAAATAGATAATAGCATTTCATGTTATTACGGATCAGGTAGAATATGGGATGATGGTGTTATTCTTCCGGAAAAAACTCGAGAATACTTAACGTTGTCGTTAACGGCGAGCTTAATGTACAAAAATGTTGATAAATCTTCACAACGAAATGTTTTACGCATGTAACGCTAGAGTTCGGGGTTCGTTCTGGCCGGGGTTCGTAGCGTATCTAAATCTGGAAATAAAGAGCTGCCGTGGAACTATTTTCAAAATGGGCTGGCTGTTTTATTTTGGTTCAACAAAGGCTTTAACAACACTTCTAAGAAGATAAGAGACATGTTATTCAGGATTATTCAGGACTTTAGATACGAACCCTGAATTATTATTATCCTTTTTTACTAAACTGATATGTAAATATAATGACAATTATTTTTTGTTATATTTGAATTTTATTTTTGCGACTTCTCGCCATTTTCGCGAAATAAAATATCAATTAAAGGCATGTGTATTATTTTAATATATTGTATTGCATGGTGTCTACCAGGTCAGATGTATCAGAAAAAAGTTATAAAATTCACATACCTTTAAGAAAATCAGAAACGTCTGCTGGAATCTCTTAAAATTCAGGGAACAGCTTGAGCATATACGACCAATGTCAACTTATGTTATGGGCTAATCTGAATGGTGGTCATTCTTGACTCCAAGTTTGTTCAAATATTAAAGTATAAACTCAAAAAAGGTATATAATTTTTTTTTGGAAAATTTAGTATTCTGGAAGACGCCGTAAAACCACGGAAGAATTCCTTCGCAATACAAGTAACATTTTCGTATAAACTTTGTTTCAAAAGAGTGAAAAAATTGTGCACATGCAATTGTACAGGATTAAATTGAACGGACTGTGTTGTGTTTCGAAAATTTTGAGGAATCTGTTTTGTAAGTAATGTAATATATATGTGTATAATAAGAAATATATCCATAGTTTAAATAGTCGTTTTCAATGTAATATGGTTTTTTTTATTGATATTGTTTCTTTGTGTTGTAGTTGGTGTATGAAGATCGCTCATCTTTTGAAATCAAAGCTAAGTTCTTGAGATTCTAATTCGTTTGCCTGCAACAAATCTTGAGAAGTCAGTTTTCTATCGAATAGATATAATCAGCGGTAGTTGTTTTAAACCAATCAGCGGTAGTTGTTTTAAACCAATCAATTTGGAGTTCTTCTTCGAAATTAATGAACACGTAGTTCTACGGTCTAAAATCGGGCAAAAGCAGCTCCACTGTTGGAGCGCCATAACTCCTGAGAACTATATTCTTATGAAAAGTGTTTCCCATTTTGGAAACTAATTATACTTTGCCCAAAAAGGCTCTTCTCAAAAACTAGTGCGTATTCTAAGGGTTATTGCAAATCTTTCGAGAATGCAACTTAACATATTTTAACGTCACAGATTATTATGCAGCACAAAATTGGATGCATACTAGTTCAAGAAATAGTAATTCATTTAAACGAAATCCCAAAAGTATCTGGGATTTTTTCATTAGACTCATTGACCCGCCGTCAAACTTTTTTTAAAGAAACCACGTGGACACCTATGAAAATAATAGATAGATTTTAATCTCGTTTGGGTAGCAAATTACGAAGCTTTTTATTAAAGTATTCATTTTATTTTCAACCCCAACTCCGTCGATCCTTCTCCAACGAGAATCACTTGTATTTCCTCGACGCAAAATTCGATAAAGAGAAACGTGAAAGTTCCCATTGTTTAATAGTTATTGGCGACCACGTGCTGGGTGGTAGAAGGTGGCACAGATAACTATTTTTTACGAGAGATAGGATGACTTCTAGGTTTTCCACTTAAAAAAGCACTTTGTACAACTTGAAGGAAAATTCAGCAAAGTGGCGAATAGAGAAGAAAAAAGCATGGTCGGCACAGAAAAGATTAGAAGAGCGATTCCTGAGGAGATTTAGTATTCTACAATCCCGAACATAAATATTGCAAAGGAGGGCGAATTTTCATAGCTCGTAACCACAACCAATCGAAAAAGCCGATCCTACGTTAGTAACGCGCACTTCGAACTTGTCAAAGTTCGTTTGTTGATGTATCTCACAAGTTGATTTGTCAATGTTCTTCACAGCGGACTCAGTTTATTTGGTTAGATCCAAAATCTTAAATTGTTCTAATTTTTCCTCACATCACATTTTTAGTAGTTTCGCGAAGATTTATTTTTGCGCAACATTTCATTTGCTATCTACCTGCACCTCGAGGATATAAAATTGTTCCTTCTTTCTTTTGTCGCGAACAAATCTCAATCAAGATAAACAGATAAGAAAAAAATTGACACCTTCCATTTTTAAACCTCTAAAAAACGTTTTGAAAATTACCCCATTACGGAATTCGAGTTCTAATTAATGGACCAGATTTGATAGCTGGACATGAGAAGTTTAATTACCAAGCTTTATCCCGTTGTTAATACTAGGTAAGGCCACAAGTAACTGTTGACCCGTCATTGAACGCCAGGTTGAACGCTTATAAGAGTCGTTAACTGGGCCACACATCCAGGTGGATCGCTTTAGTACAGGTACACAGTATGTTGTAAATCGAGTGAAGGACACACAGCATTATCAGTGTTTCAGGTGTAATATTTTTTCCAAAAAATAACTTTCCACTTTTTCAGTTGAAATAAATACACACTTTACAGCCTGTTGTTATCCCGTCATAACAAAAACATTCAGCTAACAATTTTTTATTTTACGGAATAAGTTCCTCCTAAAAATTTAAAAATTGATCGTTACACCGGGATGAGCGCTTAGTACACGTAAACCATGTCGCGCAACCGTATAGGCGCATAAGCATTTCAAAGCAACCTTCTCGAGACTTCAGACATATTCATTGTCAGTTTAAATAAAGACACATCCTAAAGCCTGTTGATACAAAATTTATTGCGGATAAAAAAAGTCCTAGCGAAGTATCACAGGTTAATTCAGACTGTTGTCTCCTTGAATCGATAAACTTTTGCCAAAGTTTAGATTACAGTAAAAGTTGTAGCTACGTAAATGCATTTAGCATAAGAATTATTGATTATGAATTTTGTTGTACAAACCCTATTTGGTTACTTTCATTTTTAGCCAGAGGTAGCTAATAGCAGCCGAAACCATAGGTGTAGCTAGCTAAAAATCAGATTGGCAAAGATAAAACAAAAATAAACAAGAAGCCCTGCGGCTTAAAGATTTCCGGCATTAGCAATAATCTGAAAAAGTACTGAACTTTGAAGAGGACTGAGTAATATGGGGGAACAAAATCATTGAATATTCTAAAATTTTAAATTTCAATTTTTGATTATTATTGTAACTGTAAATCATAGCTAACTTAACTTACATAAACTTCATTTCTCTATAAGAACAATTTTAAAAGAAAAATAATAAACCTGAAAATTGATGAACAATAAAAACAAAATAAGAACAACGGCAAGGCTGAAAATTTATTTATTTTCTCCTTTTCTCTGAAAAACAACTTGGAAAATATCTTTAAAGGTGGCAGCAAATTTTTTTTACATAATCAGTTTCGAAAGGTTATTTTCAGACTACATATACTTATTTTTTCTTTTATAACACACTTGTCACGATTTTATATATATATATTTCACCAAAAATATTCAGCCTCAACAATTCCACTTTAAATTAAAATTCATGAATAATTAATTAGTTCTGCTGAATATAGCTTTAGTCTACGTGTTTGTGAAATTGTACAGAAGGAAATGACGTAATTATTAAAGGGAAAGGTAATAACATCAAAGATGGCGCATTATAAGACGATCTTCATTATGCTACACTGCACGAGCTTTAACTTTCGATAGCATATAAACTTTAAAATAAAGTATTGTTCATTGGATAATAAAACAATTTGTTGCACTGTTAGGATTCTTATTGGCTTAAAACTCATTTTAGCCTCGTTCTCAGAAAAAAATCTGTCAAAACGAGGATTTAGGTTTTAGCCTGGATAAGTTTCGGGCGTCCAGCCTAGCTGCGCTGTCTCTATCTATCTCTCTATCTCTCTATCTCTCTATCTATCTCCTCAGGCGATTTTAAAGATTCCGCCTTCGCTGGCGTAAATCAATAATGTTGGCTGGCCTAGTGATTACGTCAGCGGTTAAATCAAAAAACAGGTTCTGCCGGGATCCGCAATAAAGCAGCGCGCAACCATCTTGAACAAAATACGGCTCACCCTCGTCCCCATGGTTTTATGAGAGAAGACGGTCATCTCTCAAATCAAAAAGGCAAAAAAACATGGGGTAAATACTGTTATTAGTAAAGAGACTCGTCGTATGTGTGTGTTCAAGATGGTAGAAAGATTTTGTGCTAAGAATGCACGAAATAGCGATACCCATGATATATAGACAAAACAGACAAAAATGTGGGGACTGGTGAACTCGTGGATTTTTTCGCGGCCAACGACTAGTCTCCAATATTAATACCCATATTTTTTTAAGATGCACGAATTATCTACGACGGTCAAACGAATATGTAAACAGTGGAATTTTTTACGAGCTAACGACTAAAATTACTGCGACGGGGATTACGGTCCTTCTAATTAATCACACAGGTATGGCTTTCAGTAGTTCCGGATACGTTCCGAAAATAGCTGGATACTAAGAAAAACATGGGGGAAATATTTTAACCACAATTTATATTTGACAATGTCACATTTGTATAACTTTAGTGAATTAGTAAAAATAATTTAATGATGTGAGACATACAAATAAATGTGAAAAGAAAATCAAAATTTTTCATAAACGCTTATAAAGATTTGTACGACACACTGAGTAAAAAAGATGTAGAAAACGCTTCACCTTAAAAAAATTGAAAGCAAACTTAACAATTTGTGGTAGAAAATCACCTGAACTTGTGCCAACCCAATTTTATAAATCGTAGAAAAATTTTAAAAAAATTTTCAAACATAAAAAAAAATATAAAACTGGTGCAAAACATATAACTTTTATAAAAATGTAGCTATGAAATTAAGATAAACTAATTTATTTATTCACTTTCATCGATTAGTTCGTTATTATTATTACTGTTATTATTATTATTGTTTTTATCCAAAGATATTTTTTCTCCAGGGCTGTCATGTATGGCTTGCATCATTCCCTTCGGTATATTATCATGCGTTTCCATGTGCATCAAAAGTTCGACTTTCTCCGAAAAGGTCTGGTCACACATCCTACACGGAAATACAACTTCATTTACATCAGGTTTCAAACTTTCCAAATTTGTTGAAGCTTTAGTTTTAGTTTTTTCAACCCCCGTTGTGTTCTCCCGTATTTCTTTTATTACGTCTGCCGGCAACTCGTCGTGAACTTCCATATTATGCAACAGTAAATCTTCTTTTTGATAAAAATTTTCGTCACACATAATACAAGTGAAGATTTGATTGCGATGAACGTCAAAATGTTTTAAGAGCTCTTCCTTTTCTTTAAACGTTTCTCCGCAGATGGAACAGCCGAATGGATTCTCGGCCGAAGTTGTGTGGCTTTTCATATGTTGCTTTAGACTCCATGTACAGCGAAAACTTTTGTTGCAATGCGCGCAGTTGACTGTTTTGCGATCTTTGTTATGTATCAACTCGTGACGTTGCAGGTTGGCTTTCTGTCGAAAGGCTTTGTGACACACCCTACATTGAAAAGGTTTTTTGTTCAAGTGAATCAGTTTGTGTTTAAGCAGGTTAGCTTTCTGTGAAAATTGTTTTCCACATATATCGCACACGATCAAACTATGAGCTGTTCGCTTGTGTGCTTCCAAGCTTGCCATGGAGATGAAGAGCTTCGAACATGACTCGCAATGGAAAGTTTCTTTCTCATCGTTTTTCGTTTCATCGTTCTCTTCATCATCAAAAGCATTCATAGTGCTCTCCAGGGCGTCGGAAGGCACCACAGTTAAAATGGCTTCACCAGCGTCATCTTCTTCATATAAGGATGAACTGGTGTGATTTGACGTGTTGTGCGAAAATTCATCCGCACTACCTATCATCGTTGGGAGAGGTTCATCTTCTTCTGAAAACTCGTAATCATCCATATTCTTCTTCATTCTCATTCGTTGCGACTTTCTTGCCGGAGGGCTACTCTCCCCAACAGACGTTCTTTCATCAACTGACTCGGGTTCTTCTTTCATCTCTTCATTCACACACATCTCCTCGTAATATTCTTCCTCTTTAATCAATCGTTCAGCGTCTTCTATATCCTCTTCTTTCACTTCTAAGCCATTCACCTTATTACGTTTCCCAGTTCGATGTGTCTGTATATGTCGCTTCAAATTTCCCTTTTGGTTGAAACGCTTTGAGCAGATAGAACAAGAAAATGGTTTAGCACCCGTGTGTATCAAGGAATGCGTCTTCAGAGATGCCATGTGGTTAAAACGCTTTCCACAAACGTCACATATAAAATCTCGATTTTGTGTATGGGTGAGTTGATGTCTTTGCAAATTGGACTTTTGACTGAAAGGGCGTTGACAGATGTGGCACGAATACGGCTTCTCTCCACTGTGCACGACCAAATGCTTATCAAGATTCGCCTTGTGGTTAAATCGTTTTGAGCAGAGTGTGCATTTGTATGGAAAGCTTCCAGTATGTAGGAGCATATGTTTTTCTAAGCTGTACTTGTACGTCAGCACACGGTTGCATATTTTACAACTATAGTTACCACGTTCGTATCGTCCTTTACTCTCATACTCTTCAGCACCTCCTAAAATGTTGTCCTTAATGAACTCCTCGTTTTCTTTGATTAGTAACTCTTCACTCTCAGATAGTGTGTCCTCACCCATCGCATCATCTTCTTGTACATCTTCGTTTGACAATAAAGGCTTCGGCATCCTTTCATTGTTCAATCCGTCGTAGCTTTCTTTGGTTGAAGAAGATTGTGAGCTAAGTCTTAAAGGCTCCAAATGCGCAACTGAGTAGTGTTCTCTCATGGCGGCCTTCGAAGGAAACAGCCCTTTACACACGGGACAACGTGATGTGCGCGTGACAGGACTTTTCGTGTCTAGACACTCTGATTTCTTCTCAACGTTAGCGTCTGAAAGGTCAGCAGTACCTAATGAAGATGCACTTAGTGTCGTAGCTTTGGGTGATGCATTGGTTGAGTAACGAGACGTGACAAGCGCTGTAGTAGGAGAAGTATTAATCATTACACCAATCGTATGCTTTGCAAGACTGCCAGTTGAACTCTCAGCATGTGTGGCCATGTGATTTTCAAGTTTTGCCACTGACATGAAAATTACTCCGCATGCATTGCATTGTAGTGGACAAGCTTGGTTTTCCTCGTACGCTTTAGTGATATCGGTAAGATCACTTGGTGTTGTATCTGTCGTAAAACCTCTTTGATGGCATTGCAAATGTTGACTAAATATGATGGGCGAGTCGAACACAATGTCACATGTAGCACAGCGGAATGTTTGGCCTGGTGTTGATTGCTCGAAATACTTCTGCGGCAGTGATATATTGGGTGTGGCTTCTTCGATGTGTTCGCTGAAATGTCTTTCGAGATTATCAGTGGTGGAGAACTTTTGTTCGCACAAGTAGCATTGGTTAGAAGACGGTGCAGCATGAACGAGCATGTGTCTTTGAAGATTGGTACGCGAGACGAATAATCGGTTACACGTTTGACAAATGAAATTAGTTGAACCGTTCGTATGTACTGAATAATGCTTTTGTAACGAAGCTTTTTGTCGAAACGCTTTTCCGCAGACGTAACACTGAAACGGCCTCGAGCCAGTATGTATCATTAGATGCTTCTGCAGGTTCACTTTTTGTGCGAAGGTTTTGTCGCATATATCGCAGCGAAATTCCGACGTGCTGCCACTAGCTTTGCGTTCACTCATGGTATTCATCGCTTCCAATAAGCTCTCGTTGATCGCATTATTTACTTCGGACTCATTTGGAATTTCATTTAATGCAGCCAATAATTCTTCCTTTGTATGCTCGGTGTGTGACAAAATATGGCGTTGCAAATTTGCTTTCTGTGTGAAAGATTTGCAGCACATCCGACAGGTAAACGGACGACTGCCGTCATGAATATGCATATGACGTTGCAGATTTACTTTCTGTGTAAAGCGACGTGAACAAATATGACATTGATGTGGTTTAACGCCACTGTGAACGATTAAATGTGTGGACAAATTTGTACGGTGACGAAATTGCTTTCCGCAGATATGACAATCCAGCGATGATGACCGATTCACATGAATGAGCGAGTGTTTAGCTCGATCACTCTCACTTTCAAAGAGCTCATCACATAAATTACATCGATATCTGCGTTTAGTTTCACTTGCGGCCGCCGTCTTCAATAACGCGTCGTTGACTGGTTGGAAATCTAACGTCGTCATCGAAGGTTCACCTGGATTGTCTTGTTCATCCTCGAAAACGTTATCATCTTCTCGTTTGATTGTTAATAGTGATAGAGACATTAGCTCTCCCGGTGTTTTCTCCACTGACACATTTGAAGTGTGCGAAGAAGTTGAAGAGCTTGTTGTTGCTAAATCATAAAATAAAAATCTATAAAGTCAAATTTCTTAAAGGATCAACAAGACGATGAAAAGTTCAGCGACTACGTAATAAACAGTTTGAAACAATACGATTTTGTTTACACTACATTAATCTGTATCTATTCTCTTACCTTTCTCACCACCAGGACCATCATTGGTAGATCTTTTAGGTAATATAAACACTTCTCTACGCGAATGTTGGTGCGTTTGATGGTGGTGAACGAGTTTACTATAATCAACAAAAGATTTCTCGCATAACGTGCACTGGTACAGCTGATCGAACGGTTGCGTATAAACAAACTCCTTCTCGTGTTCTTCGCTGTAGTGTAGTTTTAACTTATCCTTATGATCAAACAAAAGGTGACAAAACTTGCAATTAAAGGTGCCGGGTTTCAATAACTTGGGCGGGTCTTGTTTAAGTAGATTAACTTGATCGTGCATAAACATGTGCTGCTTGAATTTCGTGTCATCATAAAACACTTCGGAACAAATCGTGCAACGCAGTACAACTGACGGTTGTAACTTTTGCAACTCTTGCTCGCTGGTGTCCATGAAGAAGCCGTCGGAGGATCGCCGGTCAGCATTTTCAACGAATAACTTTGTTATGTTATCCACGTTTGATTTTAAAGATTGCAGTGAGGAAGATGATGCGCGACGTTGCATGGAATCTGTCGCAACGTATCTAGGCGACACGTGCGACATGCTGGCGTGGTGGGGTACCACCGAGACTTGAGATGGTAGCATTCCATCTTTCGCTTCGACAGCTTCTAGTGGACTCAAAGGATATTTCGCTATGTATGTTGACGAGTTCTGATTGGTGTCTGTTAAGTTTTCACCATTTGACGTGCGTTTTGTCAAAACGTCGTCTTTCTCAGAAACTTCTTCACTTTCTGTTCCAAATTGACTGTTCTTCTCCTGGTGAACTATTTGTTCAGTTTTGCCAGTTGATGAAGTGGTGATATCTGTAAAAGAAAGACTCTATTGTTGGACGAAGATATTTTTTTTCTTAATTAGAGAGTTTCTATGGAAACATGACGTCTTCTTCGACGCTCTCCGTTATTGGTGGAGAAAAGCAAATGGCTAATAACAAATTTTTAAAAGTAAAAAAAAGATATATTAAAGTTGAAAATATTATGTTGGAGCTTTACGAAAATTACTTAAAATTAAAAGAGGCCCAGTGTAATTCATGTTTACAAAAATTCACAGCAAGTTCTTAAAGCGCACTTTTTCTTAGCCTCTAGACACATATATCATTCTTTCCACAATCGAGATGACACATTATATTGGTATGATCAATAAGTCCTCCACAAACAAATTCTTGTTGACAAAAACCAGGCCACTGTACTCGTTGAAAAATTTTAACTATGCATATATTTGGATTGTACGCAAGATCGTTTAATTCGCTGCGACCACAAAAAATAGCTACGTAAAAACGTAAACCCTGGGTTGTTTTCATTTCGGTTATCAGTTTTTAAATCTCACGTTATAAAAAAAGCAGATTAATTCACTACACCTTTAGCTGTATCACGACTTGATAGAACATTACAAAAAAACACTTAGTTATATATTCACTCATTTTGTTGTTGATAAGAGCATCTTAGAACTTAGGCTTTGAAAGTCATTTGAAATGAATTAATTCTTATAGAAAATGTGCATAAAAAAATGAAGAATAAGTTACCATCTTTTCTGTTTTTTTGCAGTCTGGAGATAACAGCATTGATGCCACCTTTGAAACATTTTCGTTGTTTGGAAGAATTCGTTGAAGAAAATAAATCTTCAAACTCAGGTTCGTCAACTTCGTCTTTTTCTTCATTCTGAAAATTAGAAAGCGAAACCTAATTAACAAAATGACAACGACTAAACAAAAAGCAACCTCATTCCCAACTGCTTTTAGCACTTTTTTTAATAAAGAAACTGGGATCGAGGTTTAACATAATAAAGAAAAAGTGACAGTAGGAACTTACATCATCTTTTGCTGTATTCTTTCCTTTTTCTTCAATGTTTTCTGCATGCGATTTAAAAAAATCTTCAATAAGTAGCGCATCAATACTTCTGAGATGTTCTTCGCTCTCCCACGTGTTCTTCCATTGTACTTCGAATAATCTTTCACCACTCTAACATAAAAAATGAAGGGAAAAATTAGCTGACCAGGAACGAGATGTACTGACCAGTATTCAGCTAAAATAACTCATTCCATGCTTTGACGTAGATTGTCACCTTATACGTAATACTCGAAGTGACTTTATCATTGTTTGATTTTGAAAGTAGGAATGAATGCTGGAAGACAAGGAAAAGAACCGAAATTTCTAGATTTTAAAATTAAGTTACTATAACTAAAGAATTTCTTGTAAAATTAGAAAGCTTATTCGCCGGGGAACATATATTTATTAGACCCACTTCAAAAAATCCTACAAATATTGGTGTGTTAATATTTCGTCTGCTACGTTGACACGCACGTTAATGTATGCGTTGAGTGTATTGTGTTCACATTTTGAAAAATTATATATTGTCGCTTCACTTCAAACAAAACATCGTTTTTCCGTAATGACTTTGGTACGACAAATCACTTATTATATAAAAACACAAGAAAAGAAAGAATTTCATTGTTTTCCAACTTAACGAACGCCTTATGATTGAAATGTGAATTTTTATACACAAGGTTCATATTTTTTCGCCTAATGGGGAAAACATTTTTGACAAATTATTTTGGAAGTTATTAAAAATAAAATCAATATTTAAATATAAGAATAAAAAAAATGGAATAGCTGGAACAATTTAAAATCATTGCAAGCCCGAGCTTGTGGCAAGTGAAAAATGACTCTTTAGTATAAACAGAACATATTCCGCAAACATTCACTTGGGTCGGATAAACTTTCTTTCAACAAAGAACAAACAAAAAGTCAAAATGAAGTGTCAGAAAAGGGTTGAAAAAATTCACTTTCACATTACTTGCTGGGAAAATATTTTTTTTAAAGAGAAAACTCATTTCTTCACCACGCAAAAGTAAACAAAACAAAAACTCAAAAAAAAAGCAAGTGAGACACTGTAAGGTCCGTGGTTGTTTTCACTAAACATTCCGCTCTGTTTTCTATTTTTATTTATAAAGTTTTCTTTTCTCGTATTTGTTTTTCTCTTTTTTTCTCTCTCTCTTTTTCAAGGTCTCGCTTTAATGAATGGAAGTGCGAGAAGAAAATGCATTGTCTCATAAAACAATGCGACATATAAATCGTTAGAAAATTTATCTTTTACAAATGAAAAAAAGACTTCAAACGAATACCCCCGTTTTCTCTTCCCTGATCTAATTTCCTCGCCTCGCTGCACTTAGTTATTCATTCCAAAGCATGAATTTGAATCACAAACACTCCATCGCCCATGTTTTATAAGTAAGAGAAATAGGCTTTGAAATAACCAAACATAATTTTGTATCCGCGAAGGAGATCAACAGTGTTTATAATGTTATTACAGTCATTGAACTGAGAAAAAGAGTCTATTATAAAAAGGCTTTTATTGTATGGAGAACAAAAGTTAAGTATCATGTAAAATAGAACTCTATATTTAGCGGAACACCCTTCGTTTCAGTTAAGGAATTTTTTTGATGAAGATAAAAATGAACTGTGGACGAGAAAATCTTTATCCAACACAACTTCGACAAAGAAAAAAAAAATCAAAAGTTTTTTCTGCGCAAAAAAAATTTATGCTCAAGGAAAAAGTCTGCAAGACCTTAATTTCTCCAATACGCAAATGAAAAATAATGTCGTCGAAAAAATTAAAACATGAATTATTAATAAAATTAATCTTATAAATCCATACCTCAATCTGTTTGATGTTTATTATCTTTTCAATTTCTTTTCCACACATTTTTCGTAAAACGAAAAAAAGATGTCTTCTTAAAATCCTTCAACGTCCTCTATCATTGACAATCATTTTCTCATCTGTTTTTTTAAGTCTCTTCTGAAAACTATTATGATACTCATATAATAGGAAGAATAATGGCTTTTCCTCGCTTCACTTAACACAGATATCCGCAATCAATTCACAGACCAGATTAAAAAACAAAAAAGAAAGTTTATCTAGACTTCTGAAATGAAAACATCAATATTGTTATTTTAATGTCATTTCGTTTGAATAAACGGGATGAAAATATGATCTTGTGAAATAATTTTTCTAATCACGTGGTTTTTTCACGGTGAGAACTTTTTTTGTAACTCAAATACATCGTGGGCTTAGATAATTTTTGAAAAGTTATATATATACGATAGATTAAATATAATAATCTGATAGCTAAAAAAAATTCAGACAAAATTTCTTTTTTTTTAGAAAAACAACAACTATATGCATGTGTCGCATTTCGCGTTTTCTGCTAAAATATTTTCCACGCAGTTTAATAATATACTAGACTACTAGTCACGTGACTACAAGAAGAACGTTTTAGTCAACTTTTGGGAGGTATATTTTACAGGGTTTGAAAGATGTATCACGAAATAAACCGAAGGAGCAACTAACAATAATAAATGAAAAAACTTAAGTCCTGACAAAAGCGCATGAAATATAAACAAAAGCACTCAACATAAAAAACGAATTCAACTCCGGTCTGTTTTTTTTTCATTAGATTTTATTATGTTGGGTGATTTTCAATAACAAATAAAAACTGATGACTATTTATTAGGAAACAAAGAAGAAAAAGTGATAACTTTTCGTCTCATGCCTATTAAAAGTCATTACCGATTAAAGATTGAATTGAAAAAAATACGATAAAAGAATTGAATTCCTTTGGTGACAGTAAAAGGCATTATTTTTCTATTGCAACCACTGACAAAGTAATCTTTATATTCTATTGAAACTAATTTCAATGCGCGATGTAATTATGAGAAATTGTTGAAATATATTTTAAGAAGTTTACAAAAAACTCTTTTAATCTTCGAGGTATATAGATTGGGATGGAAAGGAAAAAAAATCCTGTTTGTTGTTGTTGATGCGAAATCTATTATCCACATTCAATGAAGTTTTTTGTAAATAAAAAACTCGTTGAGTAGGAAAAAAATACAAAAAAATGAATTTTTCAACATAAAAATCGTATATCTTTCAGTTGCACAGTCCTATCGAATTAAAAAGTAGGTCATAAATGTGTATTTTTTCCGCATTTCAAAATTCCTTTCCAAACCCTATACGAAAACTAGAAAATTAAGATCCCTTTCTTGGGAAAACAATAAACAGGCAGCGGTTTCCTCTTAAAATCGACAAAAAGCAACAACAAACTTGTGAATTCCTTTTGGGAAAAGATACTAATTAATGTATGACAAATCTTAATAAAAACCGCTTTGAATTCGGAGGACTGGGGCCTACACTTATTTTCATAATTATTCAAGCGTAAAACCTGAAAAAAAAACCTTGTCAATTTAAATTTCTTCAGCACTAAGCCAGATCGTTTTTAATCGCCAGATTGACATGAAAATAATAATCTTGTTAGGCGAATGATTAAATTCCAGAATTCGTTTCAATGTCTAGAAAATTTCAGAAATTTTAAAACTGGAAAAACAATTTTAAAAGGAAAAACACAAAACATCTTTTTTTTTTCATTTCCGAGACGGATTTCTCTCCGCGGAGAAATCGCAAGAGGTAAACAGAGTGAAAAAGTTTTTCAATATGTTAAAACAAAACACTCCTTTATACTGTTTTCCGATTACACTCGTTTATTTAAAGAATAAGTTAACAAATGTTTGAATGTTCAAAAGAAATAACAGAACAGTGCGAAACAAGACGGTTCATATATCAGTCACACGAAAATCATGACAAAATGTCCTTTTTAGAAATAAATTCTTCAAAGTCTTGGTAATTCTTTCTAAAAGTATATACATCTTGTAGTCAGGCATCGTGTATGCATGCTTTGGGCGTTGTCGTCAGTACGCTCGATTCGATTTAACGTTTCCATGGTAACGTACTTTTTCAAGTAGGGACGAGTACTTTAACCAAACTGTGATTTTTCTGACAGCAGTCAACAGCGAATTTAAACTATGGCGTACTGTTCGTATAACAAGTCACGGATTTGATAATATTCTTCACATAAACCTCCTTCCACGGTGATTTTACCTTGTTCATTCTGCAAAAGAAAGAATTCAGTTTTCGTCAGCTCATTCCGATAAACCACAAAAATTGAAATGATGTGAAGAACGAAAGCTAAATACGATTAAAGACAAACAGAATGTTCTAATTTTCTGTCACCCTGTTATTACAACTTGATAAATAACAACTTCCCTAGAAATAGTGGCAATACCAGTGAGAACAAACAACAAATAGGTAAAAAGATAAATGCACACATAAAGAACAGTTTCAAAGTTCTTTTTGAACGGCGGTAAGGGAAGCTGTCATTAGAATCGCTTATTAAGAATAGCTACTTTAGACTTAATTTGTCGCTTTTCAACCAAATTATAAATGCCGCCATTTCGTAATTTTTTAATCAAAGAAAACAAAAAAGGTAGGAAATTGTTATTGTTAAAGTGTTTTTGGATCTCGATTATGCGCATGCGCCTTATTGAACGCACGAGGGGAGCAAATAAAAAAGGATTTATATATGAAGAATCGTGTAGGCATGTAATGCATATATTTATATTTTTATTTATATTTATAGATACAACAACCAAAATTAAAAAACAAGAACAGATTAAGAAAACATGCAATGGTGCTAAACACTTCACATAAGACGCATATTAGACCTCGTTAGCTAGCAAAAAGAAAAATATGTGTAGTTTAAAACAATGACTTTTAAACCTTGCAGTCTTAAAATAAAGAGATTGGATTGCCTAATTTTTTTTTTCCTGGGAACGAATTAACTACGCGGGGTTTGCAAGAGGGACTTGTTCACACAAGTGATGCGATAGAAATTGAAATACGCGCGAAGCATTTATTAGCCATGTTAGCAGCGAGGCGCAGTGAACAAATATGTTACTCCTGTTGTGACGAAGTTATATTAAAATGGTGGCCAGCACATGCGACAGAGAAACATGCATAGACGCGAAAGCCTAATTAAAATATCTCATAGACAAATATTGCATACAAAAAAACATGTCAGAATCGGCTAAGCTGAAAAACAATGGAAGCAATTGACGAAGAAAAAAGCAAGATAACAAGATTTCAGAACAAAACAGCATGAAATGTCTAATCATGGTAAAACAATATTATTAAACCTCACGTGAACCTTTTATACTTTGAAATTTAAATTATTTTTTAAAACTGACTAAATTAAATTTAAAAAGGATCGAATAAACTGGAAGTTATTAGGTTTGCAGAAATATGTACAAGACCTAATACCACAAAGTAATTAAGAACGCATGGCTGGTTTCCACATGCTATATGTAGAAGCGGAGCTTAATCAGTTTTACGCGAGTATTGCAGCAAACTTGTAAGTGAAAACCGGTTCACCAAAATGGTAGCATAGCGATAGTAGGTATATTAATTATTTCGATGATTTCCTTTTTTTAAAAAATATTCTTTACTCGTGTGGTCTTTATTGACATTTTCAGAAACAACAAAACGCAGCAGCGATACCGGGGGTAGATTTAATGAAAAATAAAGATGTATTTTTCTTTTATCGAAAGATTTGAAAGATCTCTGGCGTATTGCTCAATACTAAATGTCACATAGCAATCCGGGACCATCAAGTGATCAAATTACTCTCAGAAGGAAAGATCTCGACTACATCAATATTTAGTCTTATAAATGCAGAGAAGCAACTATAATTCCAGCCAACATGAATTTACAGTTCTACTCTCAAAATTTGCAGTAATTAGTGTCAAAACAATAACAAAGGAAATGTATTGTAGCAAAGAAAAATGCTTCACGAACGTTGCACTAATTCTCTTTGTAACTACATAGCTGGGAGCCTGAGAAATAACATGACAGGAATTCTTCTTGTTAATCAACAAAGCATTGTTAAAAAGTTTTCATAAGCCTAACTGTGGCATTGTGGACTGTTCTCGGGTTTAGTTCGCACTGACGAAGTAAAATAAATTTTCTGAAAAATAAATTCTGTAGTAAAAATATAACTCCTTTTGCTAGGTTGACTTTGGGAAAAACAACTGAGTACGTTGACACGATCGAAGTCACAAGTCAAGCCGAAACATGTCAGCAAATAGCTGTCAAACATTCTTTCTTTTAAATCATTTTATTAATTTTTAAAATTCCTTTTGTTATGAAGAAACATTAAATCGTGACAATAAGGGCCTGAGTACTAAAGTGACGAAACAAGTCTTGTTTTTTTTATCTCTTTTTTCTTTAAGTTTAATTTGAAAAGCAGTTAAAAACAAACACAACCAAGAAATCACGTGTCTATCATATGTTTGCGTTCTCCGTCCACAGAAGAACAAAACTAAACACTCTTCATTTAAACTTTTCAATCAATCAGGGGGGACAGACGACGAAAGTATGCTTTACAAATACGGAAAGGAAACCTTCTCGAATAACTTTTCACATGAAAGATGAAGTGAGAAACCATTAAGTCAACATCAGCGCGAATGAAAGACAATTCTTCTTGTTTGGTTTGTAAAGAATAACACCTACGTCACTCAACACCACAGTCAGACGAAGAAAAATTTGTTGACGCCGCCGACATGTGTCGTAAATACAACGTCAACTTTTCGCCGTTTCTTGACGTGACGGATTTTGGTGCGCATATAGGCTTCCCAAGCTCCTTCCTAATTTAAACCTTACCTACTACTCAAAAACAAGTTGATTTCATATGAAAGAGCTTGAAAAGTTGTCCATGAAAATTTTCATTTTTTTTGTAAAATTTTAATTGGTTTTCCAAATATAGGGCTTTAAAGTTTTGCTAATTATGCGAAATTATGACAACATCAAGTAACTCTAAATTAACTAATTTATGTTATTAATTATAACTAGTCGGTAGCCCGTGGAAAAATCCACAGGTTCTCCCGTTCTTTTTATATCGCATTGCGTGCGTCTCGCTACTTGTGGTACCATTTTGCGTGACAGACAGACGCATACGGGTATTATAATATAGATTACTAGTCGATAAGGCCCGTGGAGAAATCCACTTAAACATAAGGGCAATAGAAAAATAGGTTGTTTTAGATGTTTGGCTGACGTCAGCAGTTCAGATAAAAAAAAGTTGCGAAATTTAGTTTATTCTTTGCCTGTAATGTGTAGAACTTGAAACGCTGATGAGAAAAATGTATATAATCATGTGCTTTTGATGAGCGGTTAAAGAGATATAAGCGTTTAAAAATTTTGCTGACGTCAGCAATGGCCCGTCAAAAACCAAAATTTCTTTTTTAGGAATTTGGTATACATGTTGCCTTCATCGTATAGATCTTGAAACGCTGATCAAGAAAATGTATAGGATCATGTACTTTTGAGAAATGGTTGCAGAGATATTAGGGTTTGAAGGTTTTTTGATGACGTCATCAACCCGTCCATTCCGAAGCGGTTTTGGGGACCCAAGTTTTGGAAAATTACCCAAATTGGTCCTAGGTGTCCCTAGTTACCCACGCGGTGAAAAATCATTGACGTCACCACCTCGTTTCCAAGTTATTTGGCCTCAAAGTTTTAGGTGCACTGTAATGGCTTCATTAATTGATAATAAGATATTGACGTTAAAGTAGTGTTATTGACGTCGCACCATAACGTCAGAAAATTTAACATATTAGACATGCATTTTTACGGCAACATCAAAGGAAAATGAACACATCCACTTTGCCTGTTACGGACAGACACACACAGTCTCCGTATTATTATAAGAGGTTATAATTTAAAACGCCAAACTGAATGACTTAAAACCCTATATGCTTTAGTAAAAAACTGTCAAATACAAGACCTCATCCGGAGCTACTTGATGATGTCATGAATAATTAGTGGCACTTTGAAGTCTTAAGAATCGATAGAGATCTTTCAAAAAATATGCAAATTCCTAGACAACTTTTAGAGCTCTTTCATATGAAATCATTTGTTTCGAAATGAGAAGTAAACTTTACGCTAAGGTTTACACAAACTCTCATGCATAAGTAGCTAACGAAAATAAAAGATAAATGATACATAAGAAACCAATAAGAAGTAAATATGAAGTATAAAAGTACGTTGGCATACGATGGCCCCATGGCTCACTTCTCTTTCAATTTAAAAGCACTTCTCTTCTATGATTCAAACGGTTCTCTTCTGTATTCTCACGCTTCACTTCAGCATTTTGACACTTTTCTTTTGCACTTAACACTTCTGCATGTGGTCCGAAACTTTCTCTTCACACCTAAATTTAAAAATCTGGTCCGCAATTTTACACCCATGGCCTGTATAATTTTTTCACTTTTCGCGAGAAGTATACTTGGCTAAAGGCGAATCTCCACGGGACATTTTTACGACGATCGTCATCAATGCTCGAATTTGATTGGTCGCGATTTTCGTCATGACGAAAAGTTGAATTGGTTTCTACTTTTCGTCACAAAAATCGTCGCAATTTTATTTATCAATAGACACAATAAATGGCAAAATGACTGCCTTGGTCCTGAAAATCATGGTAGTGTCCACCTAGCAAACTATGCTTTTTCTTTTAAAAGAATTTGCTTTATAAGAATATCAGGCTGAAAATTTTAGGTCGAAAGCAATAGGTCTTTTGTTTAGAACAATAAAAAAATAAGAATAATGACCAGTCTGATTTAAATTCTGGTACTCTTATAAAAAAGTGTGTATTGAAAAAGATCAAGGTGTGCCTTTAAACGGAATACCACAATGTATTTTTACCTAAGTATATAGTCCATTACACATAAAATTTTTGGAGTTATTAATTACTAAGAACACTTGATATTTTTTAAAACCTGGAACCGGTATGTTATTTACTCACCCTCGATACCAGGAATTTTTTACCGTAATCTATTATATTTCAAAAAGGCATAAACCCTGGGGACGAGGTTGGTATGTCATTTATTCAAAAAAGCGAATAATCAAAATCCAGCTCAATCAATATTCCGGACCAAAATTGGATCTGGGAATTTTTTGAGTTCATGAAAGAGAAGTGTTTCTCACTTTGGAAGAGAAGTGTTTCGAACAGAAGAGAAGATTTCGGAGGAAAGAAGAGAAGTGTTTTTATTAAAAAGAAAAGTGAGCCATAGGGGCCATCGCATTAAAGAAATACACGAAGCAACTTAATATTTTGGTCAAAACTCAAATTTTCTTCATTTTTAGGCCAAAATTAGTACTGTAGTTGCTAGTTTTAAATTTTTAACCAAGAAACTGAACTTTTTGCGAAGAGTAAAGACAACAAACATGCTCTGATATAAAACATAACTCAGATGTTCTTTAAAGACTGCAAATGTACCACGGTTGACTCGCTGTGTTGTTCACCCACGTTGAACACCCACGTTGAACACCCACGTTGAACACCCATAATCGTGGTGCACAGCTTACACCGCAATCAGTACCTCAATAGGTGCTTATAAATATAGAATAAAAAAAACAGTAAGTATTCAAGATCGAGTACACTTGCTTATAAACGAGGTGCTTATAAAAAATTGTATAGTGTCATATGTCATGCATAAATGCATACATGCGAAGTCGAAGTTGATACCACTGTTGTTGTCATTTCATGTTGTGTGCTGTAATTTTCATTAGGATATTTTCGTGTAACCAGATCCTCAAATGCTCATTTCATTACCCTCTTTGTTAACAGGATTAACGCGTAATAATAATTTACACATAAAAGAACTCGCATTTTTGAGCAATTTGCAGAGTTCGTATTATTCCTTACATGTTGCGCACGCATGTTAAATAACCATCGAGTCACAAAGTGTTGAAAGGAAATATCTCCCGCCAAGTTGCAGTTCAAAAGGTTAAATGTTGAAAACTTGATATGTGATTGCAACAAGAAAAATATCGTGATTATCTCGAAAGGATCCGAGCAGAAACTTACAGGGGAGAGACACAGGACTTACAGAGGAGAAAACAGGATATGCTGGGGAGGGAATAAGACTTACAGGAAAACGGATTCAGAAAGGAAGGGATACACCTATTTGAATATTCACTTACTCTTTTTACGGCGACAATATTATTACAGACAAGGACACCACCAGCGAATTCAGCCTGTATCAAAAACAAAGTATTCAAATATCAAGACAAATTTGTAATAGGAAAAAGTTCTCATGCCAAACTAATTAACAGACAACGAAGAAAAAACGCTAACATAAACGAACGCCTCTTTAACAAACGACCGTTTCTTCAATAAGAATGCAAACAGGTCGTCCGTCATAAAATTTTTATATGATCATATCACATTTTTCGGATTGGTTTTGTTCCGAAACAAATGTATTTCGAATAAGGGTGTCCACAATAGCAACAAATCAAAAAGGTACGTAACATAACAACATCAGTTTATGCTAACATTTATTTCCCGCCATTTCAAGTTTTTGCGTAATGATTTATTTACACTTTGCTTACAACACTCACTCCGGAGCAAAATCATGCTACTCTACACACCGGAGCGGATTGATTTCGTTTCATTTCCCGGATCATACCGAACACAGCGTGCACACGAAACAATCCGAATAAAAAAATTATTTCGGAATATCAGCAATCCCAAAATTGTGAAACATAACCTGTGTGTCAAGGGACGTTACAGTAGCTACGTAGAAGCGATGTTAAGTGACGCAAACAAACACTACATAACACTACACTACATTAACGAAGTATTTTCCACTATGCCGTATCTGCTATGTCAATTTTTCTTCTTTATTGGTTGTGAAGTTACGCTTCTTTTCTCTCTCCAGCAAATGCTTGAAAAAGGCTACATACCTGTATCCCAGATTTAGTAAGTACTTGTTTAAAATCACTTAATCTTGGTTCATCAATAAAAACTGTCGTGTGACTGGGTATCTAAACAAATACAAAATTGAAATGAGCAAACCAGCGAACAGACAGACGAAAAAACGAATAAACGAAGGAAGAGCGAAAAATGTACGAACAAAGGCAAAAATGATATCTCCTACCAGTTCTGGGGGCAGTTGTTCCAACACTGGTACGACATCTTTGCTTTTATATTCATCAGTCTCCATTTTATCAAACTTTTCTCCCCTCTCCTCCATCACTAGTTGGCCATCTACCCATGCTAATTCCGTGTCTTGAGCAGTGGCAAACTTTAGAGAACTGACCAATGAATCTTTTAATTTCACCTGAAAACACAGTATAGAAATTAGCAAGGAATTAACCGTTTTCATACGACAACTACGAAGATTGCTAGTAGAGAATAAGCAAATGTAAAATCAAGAGGTGTGAAAGCAATTTTGAATGAGGTCTCGTTTATGACCTGCCAATGTTCAATGGTCAGAGACAATACTCGGGAACCATTCCCCCCATTATGCACTTTTCCAGGCTTGTATACAATATTTTAGTCCCTGGCACACCAGGTGCTAATATAGGCATATTAGATAAGGAACGAAAGAACGCTTGTTTACTTGATATATATGACTTTCTCTAGTAGCATCCACCATTTCATTTTCTTTCGGGGTGAATATACGTGAAACGTTCATTGTATTACTGGAGCGACAGTATTCGGATAGTGCTTTTGTAGCTTTTCGTGTACCATGCACAACTATCTAAAGAAAATAACACGTGTAAACTTTTTATTGAGAATCTAGGATTAATCTGACATGTAAGTGACTTTTCAGGGGACCCCCTTCGCAGGACCCTCGTTGATAGCAACACCAATAGAAACTGAAGAGGCTACCCTGGGTGAACAATTTCAATAATAATAATAGTATTTTTTGTTCCCAAAACATATTTAATCAGTGTTTGGTTGTTTTTGTAATGTCTGCTTAGAGATAAAAAAAATCTAAAATCCATTAACCTAAAATCCATAATCCTTCGTGCGCCCAACGGAAATAATTGTTGTTGAACCAATAGGATCATGGGTATTTGAGCATGCATATCGAAACAACGTTTTCTTTAATATATTTAAGATTTTTATACCATTAAAAAGGTGAACATTCATACGAGATATAAATTTAAAAAAAGAACACTTTGTAAGGAATATGAAAAAAGCGAAAGCATCATTGCGCATACAACAAAGACATCAAGTGAATGAAAGTAAGCAGGCCCACAACTTACAAGTTGCCTTGGTTTCACCAAAGTGAGAATTCTTTTGACAGACTCTCCATCAGAACGTCCTTCGAAATCAATATATGTTATTTGACATCTAAAAGTATAGGTCACCAATTATATAATCAAACAAAGAAGGCTCTGCGAAGGAGCGCTAGTGAAGCATATTACAGTCAAGTAAACATAATCTTACTTGACATCAACTGTGACTTTCTTCATCACACTTTTCGTTGGAATCTCCTTCATTTCTATTTAGAGAGAAAAAAAATAAATACGTAGATAAATAAATAATAAATAATGCCCGTATCAACTAGGGTTAGAGGGAGGGATGGTCCTCCCACCCCAAACAAATGAAAATGGGGGAAAACATTATCTCTCTTTTTTAATTACCACAACCAACAATGAGATTTTATTACAGTACACAAACTGCATCGTTTGAGGATATTGCAAAGTTCTCCAACTTTCAGAGTCAACTATGGTAGGCTCTATATCTCCCCCCCCCCCCCCCCCAAAAAAAAAGGACTTTGTTTCCTACGTGTTCAGAAACGTAGCAATTGGTTATATTTAGCTAAGATATTTTCAATTACTTCGAAAGTTTACTGTTTTAGTAAACTAAGCCGACTTTTAATAATTTAAAAAGCATGTACATAAAAGCTCCACATGGAAACTACCTCAAAGTACGATTTCCCCACTGTATTTCGAATATTTATTTAGATATAACAAAATAGTGATATTTTTTAATTTTCGAATCTTATACTTGGCACGATTTAGTAAACTTCTTTCTCAACCAGTTTCTCACAGAAAAAACGTAATGTTTCATTATTACACACAGTTTGTTGTACCTACCTAACACTTCCATGTCTTCTTTGATGTCTTGAAACGTACTCTCTGGTACTTCTTCTTCTAATGTTGTAGGTTCAGTGATCATGTATTCTTCTGGTCTACAAAACAAGATCAACAATTTGAGTTACTAGTCAAACAAGACAAAAATATTATACCATCAAGAAGAAATAACCGCATAATTATAACATCGACAACAAATACCTTAAGGAAATTAATTTTCGCGAGAATCAAATTTCGCGAAATTCGTAAGGTTTTGTTAATTTTGCGAAAATTGTCAGGAAATTCGTTATTCACGAAATTCACGAACATTACTTTTCAAACAATTCGCGAAATTTAATGCTCGCGAAATATTAAGGCTTGCCAACTTCGCGAAAATTAAATTTTATTTTTAAGGTAAGAGGAGGTTTGTCTCTATATACTGGTTTTTTGTTTCCTTAGTAACAGTTTAAGAACTAGTGTGGACGTACTTGATAATTTCTCCATAATCATCCCACTTTAAACGTTCTTCTTTGTAGGGAAACATTGGATAAATTTTCGCTTGTTTGAAAAAACTGCTTTTGTGACGAAGCTAAAAAAAGGTAGAACATAACAATGAAAATAAGAAAAACAGTATATATTAAAAAAAAAAATGTTTTCGAACTACATAAAAAAACCACGCTAAATTTTAAAACGACACGAAACTTTTATTATCGTTTCGAGTTTCAACCATTAACGAACTAGTAAACCACTAAAAATGTTGTATAGTGTACTACTACATTTTAAAAACCCACTTTTATATCCATGAATTTAGTGCATAGCATGGACGAATAACTACACTAGATTTGATACTCAAACAGACTATTCTACCTTTTCATCCGTCAACATGAGATCATATTTCGATTTAGTTGCATTCATTGTTGCATCTTCATTTTCATCTTCACTCTCGCTTTCTTCTTTAAAAACATTTTCGTGTCTATAAAAAAAGGTAAATAATATATTAAAGTAGAAGAAGATTTGTCAAATACTGAGAGAAGTTATATAAGTGATTGCCTAGGCAGGGCAACACAACGACCATGAACACCTAGCATCGTAAAATGCAGGTAAGATTAATCAATTGGTGCTACAAATATGGTGAGTTGACAAAACTTGGGATCGCACATCAGATTTTGTGATTTCGAGGAAGTATTAAACCCGCTAAGACAACCTGCTAATGAATTTTTTTATCCTTCTCTTTCTTTATCCTTCCTCAACTGCAACAACAACAACAATGATAACAACAACAACAAAGCAACAACGACAACAACAACAACATCAAAATTCAAAACCTGCTAAATCAGTTTATTTACAGAATACATTCGCCAAGGACTAAATTCAACATAATAAGGATCTTTTAAAATTAACAAATAACAAGTATGAAATTAGAAAGGACAATATAAATATCATGAAAAAAAAACACTGTCTACATTGACAACGAACCTGCTTTCTGATTCTATGGATTTGTGAGTCAATTTTAATTGTCTTGCCTTTTCCTTTTCAACTTCTAAATATTGCACTAATTCAGCTCCTTCCAATTTCACTTTATGTGCAACCTAAATGTGACATGGATGAGTTGAAAATTTATAAGAAGAGGAATTTTCCAGGGTGACCACACTTCAAACAGAGGACAAAAGTAAGGATATTAAATAGAAATCTTACACTTCCTTTCTGAAGTTAAATAGCTAAATTTTTAACATTTTTAAGACTAATTCAAAATTTTAAAGACGATTTTTATTAAGACTTTTGAAAACTTTTAAGGGGGAATAATTGCCCTTGTAATCCTAACCATTAAATAAAAAGGTTCCAATGAACCCTGTTTGCCTATCAGATATAGTAAAATATCCCAAGTAGATATCAACAACATACGTACGTCTAATTCAACAACTCCTATGTTAGGATTGTCAATTAATGTTCTGGCTAAGGATCCAGGAGCAGTTTTATATGTAAAGATGACACTATTTTTTGGATTGGACGCCCATTCGATAAACAACTCTCGTGAGAAACCACTGTTTAAATCTGAGGTACTGGCTAGCACAACCTGTATGGAGGTAAATGAGCCGCTAAAAAATCTGAATTATGAATATATACAATATAGTATATCAGGTAATACACGCCAAAAAAACTTCAACCATCTTTCTATTTTGTAATTTGAGAAAAAAACATTTAACATGATTGACATCTATAAAAGTCGTTTCAGCAGCAGTAATCACTTTTACTGAAAGTGTATGGGAATTTAGCAGTTCTCAAACTCAATGTCAAGAACATTTAGATACCTTTGGTGATGAAATCTGTTCAAGATCTTTCATTGTATGGCATTGAGTTATATTTCTAAATAAACAAAGCATGTATCGTTATAATATGTTTGTTGGTTTTCCACTTATCATAATAAATTTACAATTTTTGGTGTTTTTTAGTTTATTTCAAAAACAAAGCCACAAGAAATTACAAAAGCTTACTTAAAAGCAAATGGGTTTGATCGTGCAGTTTCAAATGTTTTCATCATACGATCACTCATCCATTCAACCTAAAAATTTAATTAGTTTACATACTTTTATCTCCAACAAACAAAAATCTTTTTTGCAGCATTAGTAGTGGCATTTTTTCGTTGTCTTGACTAATCAAGTTATACTCTTTCCTTCTTTTATAAGAGACATAGTTGTGTCTCAGTAATATTTTTTTTTGAATCCATAGAGCATATCCTCTTATAACTTAAAAAATGTTTCTAGGTGAGAGCTCTGTCCATTTATTATTTTTTATTGATATTTTACAGGTTAGCAGCTAACAGTACATACCTGCAATCTTCATGTCTGTAAAAGGAATGTTTATTATGCAGATTAGCTTTCTTGTGTAAAATAATGTATGCCCTCATTACCTCCTTTGACAGAATTACTTTTTGCAATATAGACTTTTTACATCCCTTTCTTAATTCTGCAATATTCTAACACAATCCCATGTAGGCCTACTACATTATTTTGGCCTCGCTTAATCATAAAAAATCATACACATGAATAGAAAACTTAAAAATTCCTGAGTTTTTCCTAAATTAGTTTGGCACTAACAGGATTTATGACTACTTTGCCAAGATTTCACAAAATGTTCGTAAAGGTGCAACCCTTCCTAAGTAACTAACAATAAGCTGACATGCATAACCTTAAATTTCAAATTTATTAAAAAAACGGCATACTTGACTTTTTGCAAATTCCACCACATTATAACTGACATTATTTAGAATAGCTAATGAGTATGCACATAACCCAGAATCCTTTGATCGCCACAACTGGTCCTATTATGTAAAAAATTCTATTAGATTTAACACCATTAAATCCTGGAATAAGATACAGACATCAATGACTAAAAAGTTTCCATAGATTACTTTGGTCTTAAAAGTGATCTAAAGAAGTATTTTATTGCCTCTTATTAATTTGTAACAAATTTTCCCTTTGTTCTCACACGGTTCATTTATCTGGTGATTATATATGTTCGTGCCGTCTTGTGTGTCCTGTGCCGTCTATTGTACTCGTCCAAGGGTGGCCTTATCCTCGTCTTAGCTTCTGCTATTAGGTAAGGTCTCCCTTCAAAAATAGTTTGTTTGTTTTGTTTTTTTCTCTTCATATTACCAATTTTATTTAATTATTTGAACCGTACAGCTATTTTTGATTAATAAAATTATCTTATCTTATCTTATCTTATCTTATCTTATCTTATCTTATCTTATCTTATCTTATCTTATCCTATCTTATGAAGAAGAATATCACTTGAAATATAACGCTACCAATTAAGAAATAGCTATAACAAACTTCGAATTAGATTTCTTTTTAATTCTTCCTGCAAGTTGACATATTTACTTACAAGCAACTGTGTCAATTCTAAGATGCGACCAGCGGTATCAACAGCCAACAAGACGTTTCCATCTTTACGTACTGCTGATAAAATGGTATCTAAAAGTAAGAAAAATTGGGTGTATTTTTATTCATGTTATTTTAAAACCACAGCTTTCATTCCCACTTAGGTAAACAGATAAAAATCTTAGAAAGATATAAAGAGGTAAATGCTATTTAAGTTTTGAGAAGCTCTCGCTATTTTAATAATTTCCTCTGCCAAATAAATCCATGTTAGTAGCAAAAAGTCCAGGTACATTATAACATACTCATCAGCTGTATGTCCCTTTCTCGTCGTCGTGCTTGTACATTAAGTACTGTTAAAGCATCTGTTATGAGAAGTGACGGTCTGCTTAGAGTCTCCAAGACTGCGCCATTTAAATGACTAAAGTTCAATACAAATAAATTTAGTAACAATAGAAGTCAAACTGAAAAGTATGAAAGTGCATTATTACTAAACCACAATTTCCTAATCAAAAGAAAAAAAACTGTATGAAAAGACAAATGCATTTTAATCATTATTAATAATATGTTATGGGTGTTGGAAGAGGATGCAAAATGAACTTAAATCTCCTTAAGACACATTGAGACAAATTTGGGTATATTTATTTCCACAAATTACATTTTGAATAATATTTTATGAGCAAAATTTTTTTTAAAAATTGTATGCTTGAAATTACAGTAATGCAAATAACATGATATAACATGTGCTTTATAGTACGATCTAGCAGGTTCAATAAAATAATATAAAAATTCAATTAAAATAAAAGTTAAGAGGGGGCACAGGGAGGAAAACACCATACCTGCCCCACCCATCTCGCTCTGGTTAAATTGTGTTATAAAGAATCAGATCTTACATTTCTTTCTTATGATTATAGTCAACAGCATATATGATATCTTCTTCACCTTCCTTCATTATCTTCCACATTGTACCTCCTATCATGTGACCAGCAGCATATGGTGTAATGCTTAGACCATGGCCCCGTCCTTTAAGTTAAAAAGTAAAATCCCAGTTAGTTGAGAAACATAATTTTCTTACTAGGATAACTCGGTGACATTAAAGAAAAATGAATGGTATAGTTAATACATAGAAATGCCACAGCCTACAAGAAAATTATATATATAATTAAATTGAAAAAATGTCATTCAGAAGTATTACACTTTGTGCAATACTGTATCTGTCAGCTTTTAGTAAAAATTGAAAGATTGAGCACATGTTACCATAAACCATTGTGTGCCTCTATAGGTCTGATCTTACATATTTACCTTTGAGACTAACATGTTGCGAATATTTCAGCTGAATAATTTTGTCAAAAGCGGAATCAACATCATCTAGGGTATAATGTGGGAACTCTTGATAATTTTGGTGGGACTGAAAAGCAAATAAAAGGATGTATTCATAAAAAAACAGCTGTATTAGAACATGAAGATTAGTGTCAAAATAACAAACTTGCAGACTATACTCACCTGATAAAAGTCGTACAAAAACATCTGTCCCATCTTGTATACAGGAATAGTTGCATACACTGGACAGTGAAGGTTGCATTTTCCAACTAGATATGGTAGTGCACCAATATGGTAGATGTCAGGGTGTGTCAGTAAAATTGCATCAATAGAATGTGCATGCCTATATTAGATAAATTTTTACATTAATCAAGAAAAAACTAAAATATGTGCTAGCATTTATTACAGTTTCGTTTTACACTACACCAAGTCCAAAACACTATTGCATGGGTTGTTTCTTGGCAATAAAAGGCTACTTTATGCTTTATACTCACATATAACTTGTAAATTGTATGTACTTTTGGTATATAGCCTTATTATGTTTTACTGTATTTTTTGTAAAAGAAAATCATTCTACTTATATCTATATTATAATACCAGTATGCGTCTGTCTGTCACGCAAAATGGTAACCGCAGTAGCGAGACATACGAATTGCGGTGAATAAAGGACGGGTGAACACGTGGATTTTTCCACGGGTCACCGACTAGTATATATAATATTACTCAAGAAAAAGTTAATATAAATTACCTCAAAGTTTCAAAAGTTAGACAATATATATTTTTAAAAAAAACTTGAAATGATTTCTCTTTGTCCACATATCCATATACATATCTGGATACTGGAAAGTTAAACCCTTTAAATCTAAAAACAAACCTGCAAATATTGTCCACTACGTTAGGATCAAGATTCTCATCCCATCCACAATCCAAAAGAAATTTGAATTCATCTACTTGTAACAAATAACACAGAGGCCCTTCATTTTGTGCTCCAGAAAGAGCTGTAAAATGGATGATAGATGTCATGTTTGTTCTATATATATATACACCAGTTACATGCTAAAAATAGAATGTTGTTGTAGTTATAGGGTTCATGGTATTCAAATAATGTTCTCTATCTAGCCCTGACAAAGTAGCATCAAAATGATATAATTCTCCCTGTATCAAAACATACTATTTTCCCTGACTTCGTGAAACTTGAGTTTAAAATGTTGACATGCTAGCATCGAAATTAGAACTTAACACCTGAAATAAATATGAACTAACTATTTCTTCTTTATCATCAGAATGAATGGAAAACCTAACCATGGAAAATTTAGCACTCTTCAATTATGTACAACAGAATTAAGAAAATCTTAGCAAAAATTAATTCGTTGATTTTTTTGCCCATGCATTAAAACAAAGATTTCCCCTGTCATTTCCTGACTATTTGGTCAATACAAGATTCTTCCTGATTTTCAGAAATTATAAACTCTGTTAAGTATACATGGCATGTTTCATAAATTTATAGCTGGTTACCAAATTTCTTTCTTGTGTATTATGTTACTGTATTATATATATGTGTTTGCTTGTAATGGCTCTTGTATGGCTCTGTCATCAATACAGTATGGAGAAAATAATACTTATAGTAATATATTATGTAATAAAAATATTTATTTTGCGGAAAAGAGTGGCGTGTTGTTAATGTGGTTATTAAAAAAGTAACCACCCATGAACCAGTAAGAATTTTAAGTGACCATCAGAGCAGTACTTTTAAGTCATCACCAGAGAACCAACAATTTGCTATTACTTAAAGGGAACCTGAGGTGTAAAATGATGTTGGACTTATATTATAGAGCCTAAGTTGGTTAACAAGTTTTTTTAAAAAATTTTAAAAAGCTTTTTTCGTCCTCAAGACATTCACATTTGAAGAATTTCAGATTTAAAATCTTTTGCAATTTCTAGCATTTTTAATTTGTCCTAGTTGTCAAACGTGAATGATGTAAAAGTTGGATCTGCATTATTTTAATACAACTTTTTGAGTTTTACAGGAACATCTAAAAGGCAGGGTAATTTGACTAACCCTAAAGATGCTACTGGTCGCATTTTAGAGAATTTTCCGTTTTTGCTAAAACCTTTAAGCTAGCTAGCTAGCTATATGGCCATAAAAACTGATAAAAAAGATAGCTATATCAAGCTGAAATTTTCAGAATTTGTTTCACTTATGGAAGTGGATCAAATGGTGTAAATTTGAAACAATTTTGACGACCTTTATTCCAGACCCTAAGTCATATTGGTTGAAATGACCCCCAAACAACTCCCTGCAACATCCAAATTGGCACCCACACACTGTCTCTGGTTATCTCCCACGTTTCCCCTCACATGGCTGGAGTTAACCCAAGGCTTTGATCATATTCACTTGCCAGTATTGCTGCCAGGGAATCTAACCGGTCACAAAGTGCAAGAGAGTTGTAGCTAACAACTACTAGAGCTAGCTAGCTGGCGCCATACACAAATGACAAAGAAGGTAGGCGCCTACCACTTACCTCGTCACAATATATAGCACTGGTTTACTATATTCCTATATTTAATAGTCCCAAAAAAATAAGGTTTAATGTTTAAAATTTAGATGTACCACATTAGTTATCACGTTTCTCTGCTGCCATGTTGTATTTTAACAGCCGGTACCGAGCAAGAACAGTTTGAGCCTGCAAGTGAGAGAATCATCCAATCTCGTTCCCAGGGCTGGAGCGAACGCATAGCGAAAGGGAAAAAGAAGCTCTGGGGACGAGATTGAGAATCATCACGGCAAAAAAATTTCAGCATATTTTCCGTTGGATAAGTTTGACGGCAAAACGTATCTGAGCATGCGCAGCCTTGTTTGCTCTGATTTTACTTTCGAGAAAAAATATTCCCTTCATATTTTTAGTAAAAGTTTCTCATTTTTCCATAGTCATGTATATTGTTGCCCTTTTCTCCAGGGATTTTTGTCTTTTCGATATGAGAGATTGACAGGGAAAAATATTTTTCCCCGTCATCTCTTATATCCACATATCCAGGGTGCTTCACTTTAACATCGGAATTTTGACATTGGATGAAAAGCACAGAATTCTAAACAAAGACCGACAATAAATAATCGCAACAGTACTAGAAATGACCTTTTCGCTAAAAATTAACTTTTTCAAAAAATATGATTTTTAGCTTTTTCTTCTCTACTGTTTCTCCAAATTTTATAAAAAATAATGATCAGTCTCTGTGCTTTGACCAAATGCAATAGTTAAAGCTATGTTATCTCAATAAATAGGACATGATATAAATTAAAATTGAGCAAAAAAACACTAGATTCCGTGAAAATAAATCTTCGCAAAAAAGCTTAAAATCGTTCATCCAAAAAAAAAAAATGTTCGCGAAACATCTTGACATAGCTGATTCGCTGATTAATCTGATTAATCAAATTAAGGTAATAATCAGTGAAGGAAAAAGGCAAATTTCCTTTCATACCTTTTTTTAAGTAGAGGAACCCCTTAAGAGGGGTTATCTATTCTTTATTAGACCTAGGACGATCTTCCCAGAACAAACACAAGATTTATCGGAGAACATGACGGCAAGGTTGCTTCTGCTCAAAAACTGTATAGCAACGCCAATATCAACCCTTTCCAACTACTTTACCTGCATTTAACGCACTGCTATTCACGCATTGCATTTTAGAGGCTCTTAATTTAAGAATCTGCGTTGACTGATGTGAAAGTAATACATTACAAGTAGATGCAAAGCGACCCGACGTTGTTCTCTAAAAATAAACCAGCTTTTGTCGTCAGCGACCCGACGTTGTTGTCTAAAAATAAACCAGCTTTTGTCGTCAGATTTGTAGACTTAAAAAATTCGGAACTTAGGTTGCACAAGTACTACAGAAGCCACTCATACAGGAGAGGTGAAAGGATTTGTTTCATTTTTATTCAACCTCGTTCCCAGGGCTTTTTGTTTCTCATCGGCGCTGCGCTTATTGATAGGTCTGACGACATGTTCGTCTCGCTGTCCGATATGCAAAAAGAGACAACAGGTCCTATCGAGGTTGATTTTTATTAACTAAGGCAGTTCAAATGTATGGAAAGTAATTATTTCAAGATCTGGAAGGCAGATCTTGAAAAAATTATGAATTTGATTAACAATGGTATTCTGTAAATTGATGTTCAGTAATCTTCTGTACCAAATGATTGAATTAAAAGATACTATACATACTTTAGGCACATGTTCCGTAGGTTGCATTTGTTTAGCCATCATCCAGAGATAATTTTAGTATACATTATCTAAAAGCCAGATAAATTATTTATCTGATAATGATAATATATGTAACTTTATTTAATGTTATTTCGTTGACCCAAATTTGTTGACAAGTGGCGCAAAGTATACAAATGGAAGGAAGATCTTACTCGTATTCAAGCATGTTGCCGCCACCTGCAGATAAAAGTTTTCTGATAAAACGTAAATTCTCAGAATTTACGTTTTTTTAACAAAGCTGTAGCTGATAAAAAATTTAATAGCAATGCCGAGAGATTATACTCAATTGTCTCCCAGTGTTCTCAACATGATCGGCGTCAACTACCACGTCAGTTGTCGGCTTCCTTGCGTAACGAAGTTGTCAATCTAAATCCGAACTTATTGCTGAAGAAGAAAAAGGTTTCCATCCACCGAAAACAACTTTGCTAACTGAGAAAGATTGAGAAGAGGTGTTTTCACAAGCTTTCAGTCGGAGTGGCGAGATTGCAAATTCTGGACCTTTATTCGTATTAAGTAACTAAGCAGGTCCAGCCATACATAATCCAATCACGTTTAGTCTAAGACTTTTTCGTATTTAATTTATTTTATCTTCGCCTTTCCTCCCCCCCCCCTCTGGTTTTGTTGCTTCAACACGCTGTATACTGGGATCTGAAATTCAAATCTATTGCAAGACGAACACTCTCGTTGCATGTACTTTGCATTTGGAACTAGTGTGCTTCGGAAGAAAAACTTATAACAATACGCGCACCCTGGACAATTTTTTCCTTATCACTATGTTTTCTCAGTATAAAAAACTTTTTATTGCTCTTGTCTGCATAAAAATTTCCTGCATCTGCTCTTGGGTATTAACACAATAGAAAGGAAAGCATAACGTCACTTTGGCCATGATATATGACGTCAAATTAAGTTTAGATGACGTTAAATTGTGTTAGAAGTTTGACAATTCTTTGATGGTTTCAAGTAAGCCTTGCCACTGAGAAGACGCATCTAAGTAGCTAGAAACTACTAGGACAAATTTAATCTGTAGTGTTTGAAAGATATAACGAAAATGCAACTAGATATTGCGGAAGCGATGTTTAGAAAACGTTCTTATGAACATAAATACCGGTTGCCGATAGCAAACAGCGTGCAGATGTCTTTTAGATAGATAGATAGATAGATAGATAGATAGATAGATAGATAGATAATTTATTTGTTAAAGAAGGTTAATTACAATGGCAGTTTAAAAACTGATGTGGACCTCCTGAAAATATAAAATTTAAAACAATACATTATATACAAGTACATGAAATTACCAAAATTTATTTAATAAGTACTAAACGTTATTTAGTAGTTGCATGTACTAACCCAGAACATAAACTTGTCATGATGCAAAGAAAAGTCATATAGCTGTATTGCTTAAGTTGTAGATTGTAAAAGCAACCCATAAGCTTGCACATATGAAAACCTTACTGAAAACACACATTTTGAAGTATTGCTTGGAATAGTAGATTACTACCTTAACGCCTTCGGTTAGCTTGTTTCAGACACTGAATAAAAGGTTTTTCACAATTGAAATAAAATAACCAGGGTTAGAATAAGTCACCAGGAAACCCTGAATTTTAAATAAAATGATAAAATTTAGTGTTAAAATATTAAGATAAAATAAATATCAAATTCAAAATAAAAGAGGAAAAGAGGTCAACAAAAAGATTCAGAAGTTTGCCTGTTTCTGGAATCATACTCTCTTCCATCTCTAGTAGAATCTCATATGCTTACATAGTGTGCTAAAGGCACTTCACACAAAGAAATTTACCACAACGTCAGGGAAAGGGTCATTTGTAGGCACTAGGCGTGTCAATAGCAATCACGGAGACGGGCAATAAGACATTATTTCACACATATCACTTCTGTGATGTGTATCCATACCAGATTGACACTCCGAACCATCCCAGGTCTCAAGCCTCAATACAGCCCCAAGCACAAAAAACCAATGAGATGGCCTCATTGGTTTCTCACTTTGAACTACCCTGAAGCCCGCAACACTGGGACAATGCAGACAACCAACCATTTTAACAGCAACGACGACGACGTTAAATATGATGATGATGATACTGCTTCTGTGATCAGCTTCAGCAGCATTGATGCACCTTTGTTTGGTAACAGTACGAATGATTTGGTTAGTGAATTGTTTCCAGGACGAAATCATGTTGACATCGATTCTGCAAGCATTGGAAGCAGCCAGTTTGGAAGTGTAGAAAGTTTAGTTGATGAAGAAAAATTTATTGATGCTGTGATAAACATGTACGATGAAAAAAAAGCGGAATTGATTCATAATAGTCAAGGTACGTGTAAGTAAACGACATGCTCGTTTTCCTTTTACCTTTCACATTGTGATTTTAGTCACAACCAACATCATTTTCATCTTGTATTTGTGCCATTTTTAAAAAAAGAGACATAGACGCTGAATCCAAAAACAGCATAGCTTACCGGATAACTTACCGGATCCATTGGTATAGTGTTTAGTAGGTCAACATCGGTAGTCGTTTCAGAACTGGGGCAGGCAGTTTTCTTTTACTTATGTAGAGCCCCTAACAGTCTCAAAATTCTGTTAAGGCGGTTCCCCTAGAAAAAAACTATATCGCAGAGGATTGTCTTTTCTGAAGATACTTGATGAGGATATCATAGTATGTGACAGTACGACAAAATTAAGTCAAAAATTTCATTGGTTGGTTGCCATGGTTACCCGTTGCTAGGAGAAGTATAGGCAAAATATGACATTTTGCTGCTCGACGCCTAACCAAATAACTGAATAATATGCTTTATTTCAAGCGACTTTTTGGCCGCGTATGTTCCTCAAGGGTCACGTGTATGGATTGAGCGAAGCGCATTTTCGCAAGGCTGACTCGTCTTCCATGATGCGGTATTTGATGGACGAAAGAAAAGCTAAAACAGGGCGAAACAGGCAATATCTCGACAAGATAACTGAAAGACAAAACTTCGATTTGAAAATCGGTTTCAGTTAAGCACTAGGTAATGCTAATGCCTGCATCCACAGAAGAAATTGTAAATCATGTGTGCTTCGATCTTGAGAATTCTTGCTTCGCGTGGATTCCGAACTTAAACGGCAAAAAACGTGTTTAAAGATTATTTTATGGACATTCTTGACCTCTGGATGGACAAAAGGTGTACGCCAGCACTATTTCGACCTGAAAAGCACCAAATACCTAAGACCTTAAGTCTAATTGATGACGAGTAAACTCTGACGAGTTCACTTCGCAGGGTGCATCGTTAAGACAGCTTTCTGACTGCATGTGGAACACCTCATTTAATATTCAGAACTGTCATATATTGCCTTAGGAGGCCCTAAAGTATCATCTAGCTATGGCAAAGAATTAAACATCGACGGAGGGGCCGAAAAGCTGTCTAAAAATGTAAAAATGGTTGCTATGGGCGTTGCTATGCAGTTATATTTGATGTTGGGTGGAAAAAGTGCCAGAATGCGCAATAAAAACCTAAATTTGTCATAAGCACTACTTGCCACAGGGCATATGAGAAAAGTGAGACCGGATACCCTATGTGATACCCGAGACCCGAGACCCGAGACCCAATACCCTGATACCGATACCCGAGACCCGATACCCTGATTTTTTTTATTTATTAATTTTTTTCGGCGATGTTATATTTTAATAAAAATTCTAATTTTTTCTCATTAATTTATTGTTTTTTCAACCTAACATATCAGAGATGATATGTTGGTTTATTCGAAGCAAGACGTACGTTCATCAAAGTATTTGGCGATACATATTATGTGAAAAATGATAAAAACAAAAAACAACCATTCACAGTTGGAATGAACAAAAAAAAAACATTTTAACTTGTTGTAAAATTTGCTTTCGGTTTAAAAGTTTCGAAATATGTGTGTATACTGTCTGCATTGCATGCAAAGTTGAATGTGGTCGAACTTTTTTTGAAGCAATGTGAAGAAAAGAGACCTAATATCAGAAACTATCTACACTACCGTTATCGCAGCCTACTATTGCTTCAAAGACTTCACAGACACATATTTCATATTCAACGCAACCAATAGTATCATCTGCATACAAGCATCTTCAATACTATCATCAACGCAACCTATTCCACCTTAAACAACAGTTAATAAACCAGCACCACCTGTGCCAACAGATAATGATTATGTCTTGTTCCTTCCCAACTACGCCCACAAGAGTGAATAAACTTGCTATGGTTGTGGAGGAAATTTTGGACAATATACAAAATTTAATCGTGGTTTCGAAAACCAAAAGGAGTTATGTCGACCCTACAACGAAAAAACAAACATACTCTAATGAATTTAAAAAGTCTACTATCACTTCAATCATTCATGTTTGAGCAGACAAAATAAATTTTTTTATGCTAGTTTCATTGTAGTTTCTGGCGATATAAAACCATTGTTGCAACATATTTGCATATTACGTGCAACAAATATTTCCATATAACGAAGAAATATACATATCAAAATGTGTTTTTATTATCGTTCATATTAAAAAATAATAATAATAATAAAAAAAAAATATCAGGGTATCGGGTCTCGGGTATCGGTATCAGGGTATTGGGTCTCGGGTCTCGGGTATCGGGTATCACATAGGGTATCGGGTCTCACTTTTCTCATATGCCCTTGCCACAGTATTCTAATATGAATTTGCTGTCAGAAAACAGGTAAAAGACAATTCTTGAAATTTAGACATTTTTTCTAGGGGAACCACCTTAAATAAACTTTTTAAAAAGTTTATTGAAATGGCAGACACTGCTTTCTCTGGTAGAATGTTCCATTCATTAATGACCCGAGGAACAAATGAAAATTTTCTTTTATCCAGCCTACTATGTATTCCAGATATTTTTTTGAGTGTCCTCTTCCTTTTTGACTTTTTTATTTATTATTTAGATATCTACGATTCACTTCAGCAGTTACACGACTCTCTTGCATCAGCCTTGATTTTGAACCAGTACCTTTATTTAAGAAGATTCGATTCCGTGAACCATTAGCTGACGTACACGTATTCGAGTCTGTTAGGGATATTGCTAACACCTCTGCGATAGAAAATGAGATTAATAGAGGCTTTAATCTCATTTTCTACAGTGGACAGTGGTGGACAGTGAAGTTGAACTGCCCTTAGAAAAACGTTTTAACGTGTTTCAAAGATTTTTTAGATGGTGCCAAAAAAAAATTAAAAGGATCTAAACTCTACGTAGTTCTCTTTAAAGTCAATTCCCCTGAAGACAATTGAAAAAATTCCTTTGTAAACAAAATACAATATGTTGTTTGCGCACCACATTGCGCACCACATTGCGCACCACATTGCGCACCACATTGCGCACCACATTGCGCACCACATTGTATAAATCAGACCAAACTTTGGTACACGTAAAGTGATGAAATTTTACAAAGGTAATGAGAAATCAGGACCACGACTGTTTCAGCTAGCGAGATTTCGGAAACTCAGACTGCGCATGTCAAAAAAAAAAATTAAAATAAGGACTGGGGCGAGATGCGCTTATAAGTAAACAAATTTTAGGGTAGTTAGCACCAGGTTTAATAGGCATTTTAATCACATAAACTAACTTAAGGACTGGAAACTAAGTGGTTTAAATAAAATATAATCCTATACCAATGAGATTAATTCAAATACAAAGCCATTCGTTTGTTGCCTAGCTAAAAAATACAAAAAACTTTCACCCTCCATTTTGAAGACTGTGGACACCATGCCAACTTAAAGTAAAATATTTTCAGATACGAAGTTATCCCATAGATAATTTTTATATAAATCATTCCGAGATAGTAACGAGCTTTGAATAAAAAAAGAACTGTAGGTGTATCAGTACATTACGAATTGATATTGTATCAAACGTTAGGTACTATTTTGTCAAAATTTTTGTTAAAGTTCAAGATGGCTACTGGGGATTTACACCTGCTCAGTTGAATAAGCTGTGTCGAATATGAGGAAAAACTCTGCCTAATCGATATCATATTGTCCAAGAGCATATAAAGAACTTGGACAGTATTTTCAGAGCTGATTTTTATTCTGATCGGTCAGGCATTCACCCAAAAAAATTCTGTCACTCGTGCTTTGCTACAATAAGTAATGTCCTAAAACGTGACTCAGCTACCGCTATGGTGCCTGTTAAATGGTATACACATGAAGACACCGAGTGCAAAACACGCATATTAAGTGCACAAAAAAAGAGAGGTGGCAAACCTATGAAAAGAAGGGGCGGTAGTAACCCAACACACAAAGCTGTTGATTCTGCAGAAAAAACTTGGACACCCCTAGAACTTAATAAAATTTACAGAAACACTTCTGAACTTTTTAACTATAGTGGAAACGTACTCTCACGCATAAACATCAGTGAAGGCAACTGGGAACATCCGATTTGTGCATTGTGTAGCAATATTTTAAAAAGGCCATTAATGATAAACGAATGTAACCACGTGTTTTGTGCCTTGTGTTTAACAAATTCGTTGGAAAATTCAATTAGATGTCCCACCTGTAGCATCCCAACAACACCCGGGATGTCTCGCCTGGTTTGTGCATTTCCAGGATTTTAAACACACGAGTTGTCAAGGGAACATGTGGTTGTTCATTTAAACTACTGTCTGCACAATCGCACACATGCTCTCCAGCGTTGTCATTTACAACACTGGAGATGATGCAGTTGAGTCCTTCCAAACCTGTACCGAAAAAGGTAGAACAATGCATTGCTCACGTGGTTGGAATAAAAATGCAGCAGTCAAACTTGCCGAATAAAACTGTCCAATTGCCCAGTGGAAGTTCATAAGTAAGATTACTTATGTAGATAGATAGATAAGATAAATTTCGCCGTTAAAAAAGAATACAAATAATCAGTTACTAAAATTATAAATACATTGGCCGGAGCAAGTAGAAGACGTGGACCGTCTTATCATCAAGCCCCGTGGTTGAGCTATTTACAGCTTATAATGTGTTAAAAACTTAAAAATATTGAATTAAAGTAGGATAAAACGATTAAAAAAATTGTTACATCATTGTCAGTTTTGAGAATGAGACTCTTTAATACCTTTTTAAATTGTTCTAAACTAATATTCATTTTAAAATTATTGTCTAAAATGTATGGAGTGGACTCAGTAAAAGTGATTTAACATTATGACTTTTTTAACAAGAAACTGATTTTCAAAGGGCTGATAAAGCAAAAAATTTGCTAAAAAAAATTTGCATATGTTTATATATATGTGCATACCTAGGTTATCATTTTTTTACAATTTCAGTGAAATGTTTCTTATACACATTTTTTATACAAACACAAGCTATAATAAGAACAAGGTCAAAACTTTAAAATGTTCAGGATGGTCACAGAATTTAGGAAGTTTTGTGGGTCAAAACAACGTATAAAAACCATTCTATATATTAGGAGATTTGCTAAAATTTTGATGTACCCACCTTAAATGCTAAGGCGCCTACATCGTTCAGTGATCATATATAAAAAATGTGTATAACTACTTTATACAAAAATACAAAAACTATGCAATGCTACATTGAATAAAGTACACATATTTGTCTATAACAATAGGATAATTTGAATAGTAATATTACATTTTACATAAAACAAATTAATAACATATGTTCCATATTTTAGCCATTGACAATAACACCCATTAGAATTCTGATGCAACATGTGACCGTAATTATTGACGCATGCGCAGTCTTAGTTTCCGTGGGACTGACAAAGAATTAAGGCAGCAAAAAGATGGGCGGCAAAATATCTGAGTCAATACAATCGATGATTAATTTCTGGTTAATACTTCGAAAAAAGCTGCTAATTTTAATTTTAAGACGTTTGTACTGGCAAGAAAAGCTGATGAACAAGAGCGGCTTCAAGGACGATGTCGTGGGTTTTCGTTTCTCAATGATCACGTCTGTGTTTCATTTCTTTGAGGTGGAATCCTCTTCCTGACAAATGAGAGATAATTTATGGTACAAAATTAGGTATAGATAACTTTTCTTGGCAGAATAACTTAAAGTGAAAATTCTGCTTCGCGTGAAACACAGGCCATAGTAGGCCTATAGGTTAGGGTGCATTGCTTGCAAGGTAACCGCCATTTTAAATTTGATTGTTTGTGAGAATGAGTTCGTGACTTAGGGCTTTTCTAACCAGCCGTTATGAGTTCTCCTGTGGAATTGCAACGTCTTCAAGCTGCTTTAGAAAGAAATATATTTGATGACTTTAACTTTAAACCTACACCATTCCCTACATTTCGTGCCTAAGTGATTTCGCAACTGTTTTGTCTACTGGTTTCGAAAAAATTTTGTTTTAAGCTATCCCTAGCATTCTGTCTGGGGAAAAGTTCAACCTCCAACCAAGTGCGCAGGGCTTCTTATTTTTTTATATTTATATGGAAACTAAAAAAGGCCCTGGCCCTGAGGACGAAATAGGGAAACGTTATGTCGTTATTGTCGTATGCCACTTGAATTGCATCGTCAAGAAGAATCAAATAAACAATTTAGAAAAACTGATTCAGTGATGTTTATGGTTTGAGACATGCCGACATTATTAAGACAAATGAACGCAAATTTTAAAAGGTTTTGAGGAAAAAGGTCCCTTTTCTAGAAAAATTCAACATGGTTCTCTTAAGATTTGGAGCTAATTAATTTTGGAGCTATTCACAGTGAACGTGGCCGACTATTGATTCCACCATCTATAAAGAAAACGTTGCAGCATGTGTCTATGAAGCACATTGTGTTTACATGTCAAGCAAAACGTTCAGAATGGATTTATCTGAACTATCATCGCGGAGAGCTTTTTTCCCTAACATACATTTTTGCGTTTGACAAGAATTGCTCCTTCATCTTACAAGCTATACTTTTTCAATAAATTGGACACATATTCCACATAACTCAACAAGGGTCATTTCATCATTCTCTACAATTCTATTTTGGTAACACTCTTTATTTTTAGTACTAGCGAGTTCTATCTAGTTTATAAATATTCTGCAAAACTACTTATTAGGTTTCACGATGAAGCAACACCTACCATTCTCGACCTCAGAGCTCTTTAATCTCAAAGAGCTCTGGGGACGAGAATGAACACCTAAAAATGTGAGCGTTTTGTTGCGCCTCCTAGGTGTGGCAACTTTGTATCACCAATTCATAATACCTGTTTGTGTAATCTATCTATACTATACATTTAGCTAACTAGAGAAGAGATTAGCCTTGGTTTTATTCTGTTAAACATTTGGTAGCTAGCTACTTGCAATAAACAAGAGCAGCTTCTGAAGAAAATTTATGAGAAATTTATGTATTTTTATTGCTATGTTCTCCAACGTATATTGCACATTTTCTTAATGTTTACCTACCAAGTCAAATATTTCTCGCGAATGCTTGGTGTATTTCCCGCGAAAAAAAAGCCTTGGAAATGAGATTGAACAAACAGAGATAATGTTATAAGACGATAGAAAACCACGCAGCTGCTAGGGCATTCTTAGCTAGCAATTTAAAAATGGTCACAAATATTAATAAGAAACACTTCATATCATATCATACAATTTTTCTTCTTGCTGGATATAAAACCTTAAGATCTGTCGCTGATCTAAATATTTGAAGATAATAGACCAATCAGAAGCCATCAAGTGACCAGATGGGTCCTGCTGAGTTATGTTTCAATGTTTGTCGTAAAGAGCTCTGGGGACGAGAATGATATGAAGGTCGTCGTCAAGGCCGGGATTTCTCAAGCCGCATCGGCCTCTTATGTTGTTTTTTTTGCCGAAAAAAGGTGTAAACCACAAGGGAGAGAAAACCTTGTTCTCACGCTTTTTTTTACTCTTTTCAAGGCAGCGTTTCGATGAAACCGAAGTAAAATTTCATACTACAGTAAAAAGTGTTATGTTCACATGTTTTTTGACACGAATTGAATTTAATTTGTCCCGCAAAGGGTCGAATGTTTTGTCTTCGTGACTTTGAAACAAATTGCATTACATTCGTCGTTAATGTCACCCTAACTCATTCTACTTATTTACCATATGGACGGAAGTTCGCAAACTGGATTTGAGTTCACCTCGAGTCTTGTGTAAACCATTGTAAACAGAGACTGAAATAAACGAAGTCTGAGAAAATCGGAGTCTGCAAAACATTTTCTCTCGGGGGTAGTAAAAGCTTACCGGCGTCGTAAGATTAGTCGCTTACGGTAGGTACTTTTCTCGAGATTGTGCTATGAGGGCTTACATCAAGTTGTGTCTCAGAGTCAGACTGACTGAATTAAATTCTCCAAGTCTGAGTCATATTTTGCTGTACCTCTTTAACATTTGTATTCTAGTGATCTTAGGACTTTCACACTAGCCCTCCCAACCGATGTGATTAGTTAACTAATTGACTAGCTTGAACACTGGTTTTGAGGAGCCATTTGCTGTTGATTTTAAATTATCAAACTTCCCCCTCCTGCTGCCAGAAAGTTATTTCTAAATAATATGTTGCCTAGCTTTGGCACATTGTTAGATAAATGCATTTAAACCCCACTACTCAGAAAACTTAAGGAATAAGCTAGACTTTCAAACAAGGTCGTGAAGTGACAAAGTCATAAGGCAAGCCATAAAACCATAATTGGACAGTGTAAACACCTACTACTTGGGCAACCCTCTTTTAGCTATAGGTTACACAATGTGTAGTAGCTCAATTAGGCAACATGTGACTTCAAGGCAAATAAAAACATATATACTGTTGCAATTATGCGTATCGATGTAAATCCCAGAACAGCTTCAAGATGGATCAAATCGGTGTTCTTCATAAGGAATACATGACCAAATATTGTTGTATTAGAAATGTATATTAATGTGTCACAAGCCCATAGACACAAACACTCCACTAAGGTAGATCAATAATCCCTGTGTTTAATGTAAACACTTTTATTCCACATTTTTTGAAGTATAAAATGATTTTTTCTTAACATGCCATATCTGACTTCCTTTTGCCTAATTAAGTTACACATAGTTAATTTACAGTGTGTCACTTAGGTGATATGACCTTCACATGAATGATTTTTTATGAGAAATCAAAAGGAATCTGATAAGCACTGGTCAAAGTTATTTTCTTACACCCTGATTTAAAATTTACTGTAAGAGAGAGAAAATAATAATAATTCCATTGTATTTCTTGATATGCAAATAATTCACACTGGAAACAAGTTAGTTTCAACTTGGTATACAAACTCCACTAATACGGGACTACTATAATGAACTTTCATTCCCTCACCCCTTTGAAATAACAAATCAGTGGTTATTGGTATGATCCACAGGATCTTTACAGCTTGCAGTTCTTACAAAACACTTTACGAAAGCAAGCAAAAACGATTCTTGAGAGAAATCAGTATCAAAATCTTTTGTTGATTCTATTATAAGAGATTATTTATTGAATACAGAAAAAAGATTTCAGACCAATTTAAAAAATCTCTCAAGCAAATGAACGCTCCATGTCAGGTCAGGTTATTTTCACTTTTAAGAAATTAGAAACTGTTTTACCGTTGCTAAAATCTTCTGTGGATAAATCTCTAAAAAGTAGTTTACAAAATTAAATGATAATTTTGCCCACCAGAAGAAAAGACACTTAAACCCCAATATCTCCTTAACAGAGACGCTAACTTTGTAAATCCTAATACGTGACAATTTTTATTGTTACTATCTCCCGGAGGCGCCCCCTAGGTTGGCGCCGTAGGGAAAATTTTTAAAATTGGACACTCTCGATCGTTGGAAAATGCACTTCCGCACACCTATACCGCCATTTTACTATTTAAGAAATATCACGAATTGGTGTTACTTTTGCACGATTATTTAACCCGCCAGTTTTGAATACCGCGGAACGAGAAAAATACGGGACGAATTTAGACTATGTTCACACATTGCGGATAGATGTTGTTCCGAAATGATTTTTGTTGCGGGTAGGCCTCGCATTCACACGGTTTCGAAGCTATCCGATATGCGAAACAGGATGATTCCGTTCCGTATAAATAGTGAAATGATTCCGCTCCTCTGTTTTTCGAAAATCATGTTCACACGTCATTCCGGAACAAAACGATTCCTAAATGAAACCTATCCGCAATGTGTGAACATAGTCTTAGTATGCTTGTAACTGGTGTACATAGAAAAAGAAGATCTGAGACAAAGGGTGAAATCGATTTGATGAGTGGGACAAAGGTTGAAATTGAGATGGAAGAGACGAAATCGATTTTCTTTATCATATAAAGAGACTCGAGATGAAGAAAAAATTTTCGGAAATAGAGGTTCTCGCTTTTTCAAAGGAAATGCGTGTGACTTTAACAATATTCTTTCAGCGTGTGAGGTAAGGAAAATGCGTGTGTCACACGCTCAATGCGTGTGAGTTGACATGTCTACCTTAACCATTTATCAAAAACACACTACCCCATACATTACTTGATCATTGTTTCAAGCTCTACATAATAGAAGCAGTGGCTAAACTAATTTTGGAAAAAAGTTACGTGGATATATAGGTCATTGCTCATGTCATGAAAATATTTCAAAATCAACTATACCATTGCTCTGATGACTGCATGGATTTTTTTACACACCAATCAACTAATCAAGTAAAGTAGAACATAACGTTTTCAACCAACCAACTAGTTGTGAATCAATAAAAAAAGTCAGGGACAAATTTTTTATCTCAATTCTCATTTAAGTTTTCAATTCACACTTTGTTTGTGCTGATAAGAAAAAATAAAAACAACAGTGTGAAAGGTTGGATAACTTCTGTTATAGTTCGTCCATTTTGTCTGTAGTAATTAGTGGTTTAACTTGCAGACCTTGGAAGGCATTGTAGAAAGTGATTATAGAACAGACTTGTGACAAAAAAAATTGAGTCAAAAACCATCAAAACAAAATGCTTGACTATTTGTGGCAGGTTTTGCTCTCCGAAACTTTTGCTCTTCTTTCTTAACATATATTTTTATGTCATGTTTTTAGAGTGTAAATAATAAGATTGGTCATTGAGAATGGAGGAATTTTTTATGAAATAAATTTTTTTTAACAAAAATGTCATTATCAAAGACGTATTTAGGATTGAATGAACTCAGACAAGTATGTTTACGATGTCTCTCCAACTCAAGTTCTACATATCCAAGATTTTATAACACTACCCATAATAACAAATGGAGTTCTATAAAGCTCAGAAAACAGACATTTTCCATAAAACCATTTTATGTGTCAAAAAGAACAACCACAACTGGACCTCAAAGTGTTCTTCCAATAACTGAAATTATTACAAAAGACAGAATAATTCTTTTGGGACTTGGAGGTATGTTACCCTGTGTACATCCGTGTTTAACTTTTTGTACCATCTATTACGATTCATAAGATATAACTGTTGTCTTATAAAATGTCTAATTCAGCGACAATGTTGTGTCAAAAAAATATTTTGTTTTATACATATAAAATTATTTTTAGGTGTGCTGCGTTTGTCCAATCCATATAAAGTTAGGCATTTTAGATGTACCTTAATATCCCAAGTAATTTTCTGGGAGTTAAAAAAAAATATGAAATTACCTTTGTGGTATTTAAGAATATATATATTAAGAGGAAAAGTTTTTAGTTACCAAAACTTTTTATTCTCATTTAGTTGTTGTTGTTGGATGCTTAGTTGGTTATGAAAGAATTAGCGCACAGAACAGAGAGCATAAATTAATGGTGAAAAAATTGCATTCAACTGTTCTAAATGCACAGGTTTGTAACTTGGAAGCTTGCATTACAGAAACTTATTTAGTTCTAACTAGCACTGAAATTTACCTGGTGTCTATTCCTTGCATATACATGTTTGTTTTAGAACGCCGTCAAAGACGAAAAATATGAAGAAGCAGTACAGCAATATCGCGAAGCCAGGAAACTTGTTGATCTTGTTACAATGAGTAGCTCAAGTGTACAACATAAAGTTATTTTAAACATTGTAGACCAAGTATGTGAGAATTTATGCAATTTTATTTATTTATTTTTTATTTATTTATTTAAAACATATTTATACAGGGTGGCTACCGTCAATTTAAAAAATAAACTGCTATCAATGGAGGCCCTGTGTATAAGATAAATAATGATAAAAAATATATATTTTTAAATACATAAAAAGATATGTTAGTGATTAGTATATACATTAAAATCAATTAGAAAAGAAAGAATGTGAACAACGCTGTAGCACTAAATGATGATGTAAGACAGGAAAATAGTAGGAACTGAGAAAAAAAATCAAATAAAAATAATTCATATACCTCTATATGTGCAGGCCACTAACACGCACAGCCAAGAAAAAGATCAGAAAAAAGCAAGAACAAAGTTATAAGGAAACAAAATGCAGATGTAAATTTTAGGAAAATGCTTGCATCAATAATTTCTTAAATTCAATAAAATTTTCGGTTTTTCTAATATTCATATTCAATTCATTATATAGTTTTGCGCCAGTGTACTGTAATGATCCACGATAATACTCGCGTTTTAATTTTGGCAATCTCAAAAGACATTGGTTATTCCGTGTACAACTGTTAGTTATAATATCAAAGTGATCTTTGAACCCAACACAAACATTATTATCAAGACATTTACGCACAAACAGACAAGCTCTAATCTTCTTTATGGCAGTTATTGTAAGTAACTTTTCATCTCCTGGGTCAATAATGGAGACTGCCCTGCGGTGGAATGATTCTAGTTTCAGTTCGTTCGTGTTGCTCAGTTGTAGCGATGATAATGCACAGTAAGTGAGTAACGGTACGACCATAGATTGGTAAACAGTTTTAGCAGCCTGTGATGTCAGCATCGAACGAAGTTTTACAAGTAATCGGAGTCTTCCTGACGCTTTTTTGTACGCAATATCGAAATTTTTGTTCATATTTAGTGTACCATCGATCACTATTCCAAGGTATTTATAATTAACGCATGTTGTTAGTGTGCGACCTTGAAACGTGATGTTGAGACCATCCTTGCATTTTGCTAACATTTGCTTGGATCCAAAGAGCATTGCCTCGGTTTTACCCTTTTTGAAATTCAATATAAGGTCGTTGTCATTACACCATTTCTCGATGGATGTCATGTCGATTGACAGTTTTCTTTCAATTTCAACTAATGATTTGTCACTGACGTAAATTACCGTGTCATCAGCATATTTTATAATCTGACTGTGCGAAAGAACCAATGGTAAATCATTAAAATATATAATGAACAGTAACGGACCAAGAATGGATCCTTGCGGAACACCATTCAGAACAAAATCAGGTTCACATAATGAATCTTTATACAAGACTTGTTGCTGCCGACAAAACAAATAGTCAGTAAACCAAGCAAGCTCTGTATCATTAACACCATATAATTTTAGTTTGTGTATAAGCTGAGAGTGACCAATCGTATCGAAGGCCTTGCATAAGTCAATGAAAATAGCACCAGCTAATCCATTATCATTAACAAGTCGTTTAACACTGTCAACGAAAAGAGTAGCAGCTGTTTCAGTCGAGCGACTCCTCCGAAAGCCAAACTGGCATTTATTAAGGAGGCTATTGTCTTCCATGTAAGTGTATAATTGCTCATGAACGATTTTTTCAATAACCTTTGAGGCAGCTGGGATAACTGATATGGGTCGATAGTTTTCAATATCACTTTTCGAACCACTTTTGTAAACTGGGATAACTTTTGATTTCTTCCAATCGCTCGGAAACGTTCCTGTAGTTAGCGAAATATTGATTATATGCGTCATAGGTTTGCAAATACTCTCTGCACAATCTCTCAAAAATGAAGGTGGAATGTTATCTAGTCCCGCGCTTTTTTTCTTTTTAAGAGTCTTAAGAAGTTGACAGACTTTCTTGGGTGTTGTTGGCTGAAATTTGAAAGTTGTTCGAGTCGGGACAAATGTGATTGGTGGTTTATGCCAAATAAGATCTCGAAAGGTAGAGAGAGACTGTTTGAGTTTGGTAACGACAGATGAATAGTAGGTACAAAAAGCCTTTGATATTTTGGCATGATTAGTTGTGTTTTCTCCGTCAATATTTATCACTGTATCTACTTTTGTTTTCGCTTTAGTTGGGAATATTCGTTTGATGGCACTCCAGAAGTTATCGGAGTTAGTCGCGTTTTCATTTAAAAGCTTTTTACCGTAATCATTCTTGGTTTTCCTCAAAAGTCTATTTACTAAGTTCCTTTTGTTTCTGAATGCTAATTCGTCAGTAGCCGAACCGCTCTTCCGGAATTTGCGTAGCAAGTGATCACGGTTATTCATTTCAGATTTGATTTTGGATGTGATCCATGGACATGCTCTGCCACGAATCCTTTTTGTGACTAATGGTGCAACGTCATCAAGCACTTCCGTTAGCTTAGCTTTCATAGAGGACCAGCAACTGTTGACATCAGTGGAAAGATAAACGCTAGCCCAGTTTTCAGCTTGCAAGCGTTCATTTATGTCATCTTTATTATAATTTTTATAGTTTCTACAGTAGGTTGTTTTTGGTTTTGATTTTGCAGAGTTCATTTTTCTAACACCGCCAATCATTTCATGGTCGCTAATTGCTGAAGCGATAACGACAGTTTCTTTAATAACCGATGGGTTGTTAGTCATGAATACATCAATTAATGTTTTTGTGTCGCCATGAATTCTCGTGGGTTTTTTAATCATCTGCTTCAGTCCAAAAGAACTTAAAACTGATTTAATGTCAACATGGTCGTTTGGTTTCAAGTAGTTCACGTTAATATCACCAATAAGAATTATCTCTTTATTTTGGTTATTGTCAGTAGCATTAAATAACATATAGTTCAAAATATCAGAGAAATCTTTATGTAGATACTTGGAACCATCAGGGGGTTTGTACATAACGCAAACCAAATAAGATTTTGTGTTTGGAGGCATTATTTCTATCCAGATTGATTCAATATTTTTAACCTCTAAGTCTTCACGCCTTTTCCAAATTAACCGATCTGAAATGTATATCCCAACACCTCCGCCTTTGCCTCTAACTCTCGGTTTGTTAATGACAAGATGTGAAAGATGTGAAAACAAGATGTGAAAACCACTAGGCTTCAAAAAAATCTTAGGTTGTTCAAAAAATTAAAAATGGATACCATATTTACTCTATTTTTCCCACTGCAAGATTAGTGTTTCAACCTTGAAAATATAGGCAGGTTTCCTAAAGAAGTATTAGATAGGCGGAATTTTTTTTTCAAAGCATGAAAGTCTGATTATTATTAAGTTTTTAATGTGTTCACATAATTATGATGCATAAAAAATAAAAAACACAAATAGGTTTACCATAAATCTGTTACATGCAATGAATTACACAACTTTTACAACTCTTACAAAATTGTTGTAAGATCCCTACACACAATGTAGGTACGGTGCAAACTCATTAGAAATATCCAACAATTGCCCATGTGGAAATTATTGGAGAGGCCAGTTTATTTTTTAACCCGTGCTAAAAAGGCAGGACTATTAGAGGTGGGAATAATAGAGGGAATACGCCAAGTAATATACCTAAAAATTTTGTGGATGAAAAATATTTTACTCTTTCTACGTTTGTAGCTTGGACACTTGTTATATGAGTTAGGGAACTGGGAAGAAGTAAGTATGAGTTGCCTTTGTTTTTATCTTTGTTACTTTTCTAAACATTGTTGCTTTTATATTAGCGTTGTTTATTGCCTCTTTAGTATCTTATCATTTTCCTAAATTTCTAATGTTTTACTAGGCTGAAATATTCTTAAAAGAAACTGAAAGTGTGATGCTCGATTGTGGAGTACAAAAGGTAAGTTTTCTGTTGAATTTTGAGGTGCATATTTTTAATTGTAAACCATCTTGTTACCTACTACCTTGCAATCTATTTGACACCTGCTTCAGAAATTATTGTATATTATAGTGTTTTCCACTTGATTTGGAATATTTTAAATTTATGATGCATTTTCGTGGAAGAATACAAAACTATAGATTTGCATCAGATTTCGCAAAGTTAGTTGCTTTAGTATCTATAAGAATATTGATGAAAATCTCGTTCCACCTCGTCAAAATCTACTACAAAACTGTAACAAATGATCTCAATGCTCTCAGTCAGGTATCCAAAGTTTTTTTGGGATTCCAGACTGTCAAAGATGAAAAGGAGGGTAGGGGAGATACACGAGCTCTGCTATTTAAGCCCTTAAGTTTTTTGGGGGATTCCATTTTTTGGCACGTGGCACTAGTGATTATGAAGTTCGCTTTGCAATCACAATCAATGTTTAGCAAGTACTACAGCTGCGGGTCAACCCATACCATGTGAAGGAATTTGGGTAAATAGTGCCTGTGTATACCTAATGTATAAATTCAAAATACAGGACCCACATTGATAACAGTGTTTTCAACACTGAAGCTAACTCTTATAAGTGCAATGTTTTACCTTTAAATTGGTAATAAAATGTTGCAAGAAAGCTTTTTCGTTTCTCTTTTTTCTCTTTAATAAGAGCCACAGACATCCTGCAAGAGAAAAATTTATTTCTTGAGTATCTGAGTTTGGGGGGCAAATAGGTATACCGGTTTTAAAGTCATGTTGGATACATCACTAGTTTCTGCAATTTTGATTCATCAGAAGAACAGGAACAAACCTGTTATAAAAACAGACTTCTTGCTTCACAAAAATTATGCAAAAATGTTTTTGAATGTTTATACTAAAACCACTGACCGGCTTGACATACGTCACAATTAGTGTTCTTGCAAAGTGTAAAATTCCTCAATAATGTGTCTCCTTCTCTACACATTTATTTTCTATATTAGGATGACGATGTGTACATAGAAGTGATGTTGCGGTTGGCAAAAATAGATTCTGTTTCCAATAGAAAAGAGGAGGCACTTGATCGATTTAAATTTTGTATCAGCAACTTGGAAAAGAAAATTTCTGTACAAGACATCTATAGTGAAGAGCATTCTGAAAGGTTGAGTTTGTGTTTTGCAACTTTGTTTGTATGCGTAATAATTTGTGTGACAAGGAAATTTTCTTAATTAGTAGAATTTTGTTGTCAGAACTTGTTTTTTCGGATAAATCAATTTTAATTTTTTTGGAGCGAATAAGGGAAAAATAATTTGAGCTTAATTGTAGACAGGCCAGTTATGTGTATATTTCAGACAAATGCTGTTCTTATACTTATTATGGCAAGACGAGTAGAGTAAATTTTAATGTTGATTATGTAATGTTTATAACTTCTGTTTTAAAATCCAGTGTGCCTTATAGGTTATTTAGAAGACTGGAATTTGATTGCTAATTCTGTTTGTGTTAAAAACCCAATGTCCTAACATCTAAAACGCTTGAAATAAGATTTGTTTGAACAAAAATATTTTCATGGCGTGCCAATATGGGTGTCAGATATTCATGTGAGGTCAAAATGCATGACGAATATACGAACAAGTTGTGTGTACTCTCTCTCCAATAGTGTTCCTCCTGGATTATTAATATTTGGAAATTTTTCCTGGACATTCTAATTCCACACCCCTACTATTAATATTTGAAATTTTTGCCTCCCCTTGAGAATTGTTTACCTATCATTAATTTTGTTTTTCGTATAAAGTAGCAAATGGATGATATTGAAGAGAAGCTATTTTCTGCATCACTAACATACTACCTGGCAGTGAGCGGGATTCGATCTGCGGTCCCTAGAGCTGGGAGCCGCAGATGAACCCACTACACTACGTGCCGCAATATTTTAGTGATGCCCCCAGATGGCTTATCCAGATGGTGTATATATTCATAGGTGATTTTTTTTGGTGTAATAAAGCTTATCACTGACTTGCTATTGCTTTAAGGATATATAAGAGAGTATATAACATCTGGATGTGTATTGCTTTTTAGATTAACATTATATGGCATGCTGTTAACAGAATATGGCACGTTCACAAGGGCGTTAGGAATGCTGGATGAATCCGAAAAGGCATTTTCTAAAGCTTTGAATATTTGTCGGAGTGTGTTGGGACCAAATCATGAACAGGTAATAAGTTTTGTTTTGTTTTCTTTGTGGAAGAAATTTTTAATTTTTTGTGAATATATTTCCTTCACTTTACATATCATACACTACTCTTCCTGTTTACATCGGTGCAATGAGAGATATTCGCACTTTCATATTCCTAGGGATCTCTATACCTTTAGGGAAGAAATTTTTGTGGAGTTTATTTTTAGGGTTTTGATTTGCAAAATTAAACTATTTGCATTCTGATATACTGTTACGTTAGACTTTTATTTCGTGTTTTTTTGTAACAGCTTCCAATCGCAAAAATAAGTTTCGCGCTTTGCATAAAATTTGTTCGCTAAAAATAGATTTTTCAGCCCCTGCAAAAAAATACTTCCTGCAAAATTGTAATTTCTTAAGGCAAAAGAGGATGATTGAAAATAGACCGAATAGTAGGGAGCCACATGCTAAAGAAAAAGTTTCGGTTTTAAATGGGTATTGTTTTAAAAAAAGGATTTGTGATGTCCATAGAAAGCTTGGTCGATGTTTGATGCTGTGCAAACGAATGTGCATAGTATTGGACACCCAGTCAGGTCTTAACTCTGAACAAGAGAAGCTAACAGGGCTTGGAAAATTACCTTTGTTATTTACAAACAAATTTGAGAGAATTATGATAGCAGACAGTAAAAAACATGATTGAATTGTTTCTGCTAAGCTAACGAAGGAATTTTATTGTCTTTTGTTGAGCTCAGTGAACAAAATTAGACCAACAATCAATCACATTCGGAAACTGTTGTTGTCCAGCGGGTAGATGTGTTTTTATACCTTAGGCGCCCCGTGTATATGTTCAATGGTGATGGCTTTTGAAACTTGTTTTTTAACTTTTAGACATCTGTTTTGGCAAACGACCTAGCAACTGTCTACGACGAGAAGGGGAGATACAACAAAGCCATTAGATTGGCCGAGAAAGCAATTAAAATTGCAGGCGAGACTGCACCCGAAAATCTTGCTACTTATAAATATAATTTAGGTCATATATTAATGCACCAAGGTACGTAAAATTCGTTTTTTAGTTTAGACGTCTACACGACCCTGTTTGTCGTATGGAAATTGTTTTGTAGTAAAAACTTCAGGGAGGGGTATCAAGATAACATATTATGCACGCCTTTTTTATATAAGCAACATTTTAAAAGCAAAATCAGACTGGAATCCTTCAAAACCTAAGCATCAACCAAGACCAAGTGAAGAAAGAAAAGTATAAAAAGGACGAAAACATGAATTATTAAAGTTTGATTTCGAGTGGTGTACCAGCCTAACAGAGCAAGCAAACACATTAGGTGTAAGCCTTAATCTTGTGTTACTTATAAGAAATAATACCCTATTCGTCAATAAAGGGGTTAACAATCTCGAATGCACTCTCATCAGACTTAAAAAATCGTCATTATCATACTTGAAAATATTCCTAGTGATGAAGTTTTAGTTTTATTTATTCGTTGAGAATGGTAAAATATTTTCGCGAGAAAGCCTGAAATTTTTCTTATTTACACCGAACTGAATAACGTCACATTTTTAAAAAAATAAAGCGCAAAATATTTTCCTTTTAAAACATCTGCACGCTAAATTGCCATCTGCTCCGTGTCTAAAAAACACAATGGCTCCAAGTGACTTATCCCTCTTCAGCTATGCTTTACAACAATTTGTGTATTTGTTCACAGGAGATCTTGGTCGAGCGAGAAAGTCTCTTCGTGAAGCTTTGCAACTGGCAGAAGAAAACGAAGACACAGAGACAAAAGAATTAGTTGAGTCAAGCATTATGAAGCTTGATGTACCGTCTTCTTGAAATTTACTTGTTTTTAATGCTGATCTTACGTAAATATAACTTGACTTGTATCGCGGTTGGTTCGTTGACGACCCGCACTAGTTTGCGTGTGTGATGGAGCGCTTAAATATAACAGGTGTGAATGAGAGCTGTTGTAAACACAGCTGGAGGACAGTTTAAAATTGAATTATTCCTGTATATGCTTTCATAGTAGAGAGATATTTAATAACTTTTAACAAGTTATCACCAAGGTTTTTCTTCGGTTAAGAAAGTTGATGCTTACAACACAGCGTGTGCAGTAAGATTCCTTCAGTAAATTTGTGCGAATGAGTGACTGTTGTGTTTTCGCTTGTACCTTATTCGTACTAATTCTTGCGCGTGCTAATTTTTGCTCATCGGAAAAAAAATATATTTCCGCGTGTATACATTATCGAAAATTTTTGCGGGTAACTTTTGTACTAATTTCGTGCACTAACGAACTTTTTTGAGCGAAGCGCGAAACGTGGTACGCACAAAATTAGTACGAATAAGATATACTAATTTTTGCGGGTAGTGGAATGAAAGAAAATGTTTCAAATTTTCACCGTAAATGCTCAACTAAACGCCCAGTTTCTATTAAATGCCCGTTTTTAATAAACGCTCCCTTAAAATATTGAAAACTGAAAAACACTTGATTTTTTATAACGCCCAGTCTATAATAAACACTTCCCTTCTTCTAGAAAAAGGCACATTTATAAACGTCCAGTTTCCATTTAACGCCCCCCTAAAGCTTCGATGCAAAATAAACGCCCGTGCGTTTATTATGAGCGGATTTACAGTAACGCTATCTCACATTTTGTTTCTATCCGCGGTACGGTAAAGTATAGATACGACAAATATTTAACTGTGATCTATATAAGTGTGAATTTATCTTTTTTGCTTAGCGCTCAGCATGAGAATAGGATTGATATCTTAGGTTGTTGTCTAGTTGAGCGATTGCTGTGTTTGCACGGCTTTCATAGCTCATATGGGAGCTTTAAATGCACTAGGACCCCCTTCGCAGGAATCACGTTAATATCAGTACCAATAGAAACCGAGGAGGTCATCCTAGGTAAACAATTTCAATAATAATAATTCATACATACAGACAAAAATTTCTTTAACGCGAAAAAAATTAACAGCTTTTCATTTCTACAAAATTTTTACTAAGTGCAATGAATCATGGGTAATCGTTAACTTGTTTCCATGACATTTTGCTTTCATGATTTAAAATGTCGCGATAAGGGATCTTGGTCGAAGATAATGAGAATAAAAATGACGTAATTGAGTTACAAGGAACCCATTTCCAATTCCTGAAAAAAGTGGTTACGTCATTTAAATTTCGATCAAAAGATCACACCACTACATCTCTGTCTGCTTTCCCTTAACTGCATTTTTGTGGTTCAAAAAAATAAAATTCGTGGTTGTAGAAAAGCTGAATTATACAGGAAAAATGAGCTGACTAATTCATCAAAAAATCCTTGAAAAAATTGAAGTTGAAATTACATCAATCGTGTATGATTTATTATTAGGACACAGGTGAGCCCAACCCCCACCTCCACCCTCACTTTTCTCGGTTTCTCAACGTTCCAAATACCAGTCTTCTGTAACAGTATTTTGATATTGGGCGATAGGAAATGGGTTTTCCAAATGTTAAAATAGGCCACCCTCACTTTTCTCTGTTTCTCAACGTTTCAAAGCCCAGTCTTCTGTAACAGTATTTTAATATTGGGCGATAGGGTAGGGGTTTAAAAATATCGAAGTATTACTAAAAAAATATCTGTCCGAATATTTGCGCATAATTGGAACTGGCTCTGTAACTCGACTTCAGAATTGCACTAATCTCCCAGTGTAGAAAAAATTTTGGATTGGTGGAATCTGTTTTATTGCATCATATCTTGGAGAAGATCAACTTTTTTTGACAATATCGTGTAGTGAGGAGCCTTGAGGATAGGTTGGGAAAGGTAATGCTTGTCCACTTAACTCGAAACGAGTTCAACTGATCCAATTCATTACGACATTATGTCATATCAACCTCATCGCCAGGACTCTGTGTTTCTTTCATCGAGATGTACGTAATTGTTGCTTTCCTCGCCGTCAGGTTAGAGAAAAGGAACAAACTGAAGTGCTCTGGTGACGAGGGTGAGTTATGTATTGTCCTATTTCAATTGCTGGTGTGAAAAAAAACTAATGCGAAAACTAAAAATGAAACAAGAAATGCATTAAAAGAAATTTTTTGGCCAACTTCAAAAAAATTTAATTTTGATGCTGAGTTTTTTTTGTTTTTTTTTAAATCTTTGCATTTTGCGATATTTTCAATGGTGACATTAAATTTAAAATTTCGAGTCCCTTTAAGGTGTTATTTTCACCTAATTAATAGGTAATTTATTTTTAATTTGTTAATTAAAACAATACCAACTTAATGAGAACGTGATAAAAATTGGGCTTTCCTGATGTGGTCTTTTAATTATTTTTCTTCTATATATCTGCCCTACCTTTCTCATTCACTTTTTTCACAGACATTTTGAAAATTATATATTTCACCTCACATTATGTATCTTATTTTGAAACAACTTTTAAATGAGAGGGATACCAGATGTCACAATTAGTTGACATTATAAAACGATGACGCGAATGAGAAAAAGAGAGACATCGTAGTCATGGTAACTGTAATTACAGTGATAATATTTGGGATAAACAAAAATATATAGATAAATCGAGTTTTAATGAAATACGACTTTAGTACAGCCTTTTTTTCTTTTCAAACCTTTTTTTCTTTATATAGGTTGTGGTTTATCTTTTCTACTTAAAAGTCTCACGTACATAATTTAGATGGGAGAGATACATTCGCACGAAACAAAAACATTTTAAAAATTTTTAAAATAGTCTTTCATCTCCCGGAGTATACCGAACCTCGTCCCTAGGATTTGTTACGCTTTTAACAAGTCCTGGGACGAGGTTGGTAGTATATCAATAAAACCCTATGCATTTAGTAAGAAAGCACACATTTTTACCCGAGAGTTAACTTGAAAAGGACCTTTATTTAGGGGGCGTTTATTTTAGGGGACGTTTATTTTAGTGAGGGGGGGCGTTTATTTGAATATTACCGAAGCGGGAGATCATAATTTGGACTGTTTGTAATAGAGGGAGTCTTTCTTCTTTGATAAATTCACCTAAAAGTTTTAAAGATGTGCTAAATTTTATAATGTATGTTTATTTAAAGATTTACGTGACCACAGCTGTTAATCTAATTTTGTAGCAAGTGAAGCCATGGAACAAGAAAAATTTTTATTTTCTATTATTTATTTATTTGATTATCTTTACTTTGATGTCCTTCAATAAACTTTGTAAAAGACCATCCATTTCCGTACACAAACGTCCTTTATGAACATGTAGAAACCAAAAGTTTTTTCTATATCAATAAATCCCGAATAAAAAAGTTTTAAATTCTTTGATGTCGCCTGTCTATAATTGATATGGTCGCTATGCTTTCCTGCCGGTCATAATTTCTCTAATTTCAACCAGAAGGCAAGAACAAGAGATCGTAATTAACAAACAATCATAGCTATCAGAAAGAAAATTACATCTTGAGCTGAATCAGTTTAGCTTTTCAAAAGAATCAACAAAGACAAACTGAAGTGCCAATCAAGTGGTGATGTTTACACGTATGACATTGTAAATTTATTTAACACGGATATACACATGTGTAAACAGGCTTAAAGAAAAACAAACAAACAAGCAAACAAACAAAAACGCAAACATAATGATATTATTTCTATATTTTATATTATTAACATACATTAACACAAGTAGGAGCTTTGTTTATTGGAACGCGGGAAAATGGAGTGAATGTGAATTAAAAAACACATGTTTTAATCCTGGCGTGAAAACAAGACGTGTCGATTGTCGTAACGCGCTACGCAGAATAATTCCAAGCAAGTTATGCGACGGTGATGTGCGTCGAAAGCCGAAACAACGCCAAGAATGTGTTCCCAGACAATGTTACGATAAGTTAAGCAAATCGTTACGAATTGATATTACGAGTTGGAGTAACTGTACAGTGGTTTCGCTCGATAAATGGAGAATATTACGTGGATTAAACGAAACGATGAAAGTTACGAAATGTAGCCGTAACTCGAATCCAGTTGCTTTCGCAAAGACTCGCAATGTTACGTGTTACGTGCAGTATGAAAACAATACGCTTGTGAAATTAGATTCTCAGGTATGCACAGATGTTTACAAAATCACTGCTAGAGAATGGAAGTTATGTTTTTATGGCTGTTTGAACAATTGCTCCTTATCAAGATGGTCCAACTGGAAGACATGCAGACACTGCCGTATGTCAAACTTGAAGTACAAAACTCGTCAATACACTTCTTTACCAGGCCTTTTTAAATATAAAAATGCTTGTCCTAACATTATCAAATTAAAAACTAAAAAAATAAAATTACGTAACCAAGAAAGTCAATACCGACTATTCGATTGGGATAAAGGAAAAATCATAATAGGTAAAAAATCCCGAAAACGATTTTTGACCTTTACTATAAAAAGAAGAATTATTTCCTGTATAAGTAACACAGGAAAAATATGCGATGCAAAAAATTCGGTCATTCCTATTGTAGAAATTGTTGTGACGGATAAGCCTTGTGTACTTAGCGATTGGTCGCCATGGTCTCTATGTACTAGCAATTCAAGCTACATGCAGGGTTCTATGGGAACACAATATAGAAAAAGGCATATCGATGTTCTACCCGTAGGAAAAGGGAAGAAATGTGATAAATTGATAAGTTTTAGAAATTGTACGAAGCGGCAAGATCCAAAATACGACTGGTTTCTCGGTGATTGGAGCTCCTGCGAAACGACTCAACAGGCGCGGCATAATTGTTCGTTAAGTTACAAAACACGGCATGTGTATTGTTTTCGCGAAGATGACGTCACTAAGAAGCCAACAGTGGACTATTTCTGTACACATAGAGCGAAGCCATCGACACAAAGAGAGTGTACCCTAACTTGCCAACAAGAATGTAGGTACGCTAGTTGGAGTCAATGGTCATGTGATAACAATACTACGTCCAGGGAAAGATACGAAGTCCACAAATCGTCTCAGGCAGTGTGTCCACGGATTATACAAAGAAAATCAAGGAAAATATTCACCTGGAAACGAGAAAATCCTTCATCGTGTCGACTTACAAATACATCGGCGCAATGCGGGGTTGGTAGAAAAATATATGGAGTGAAATGCACAACTTGTTCCAATGAAGTGGTGAAACATAATTTTTGCGAGAGAAAAAAGAAACCAGAGCGTTCTGAAAGCTGCCGAGTTTATTGCCCCAACGATTGTATTGCAGATGAGTGGTCCAACTGGGGGTTATGTAAGTTTAATTACAGAAAAAGGGTAAGACATGTACTTGCAAGGAAGTCTGGGGCTGGCATGAGCTGTCCTCACTTGACAGAAACTGAGTCATGTAACATAAATGAATATTTCTGGTCACTCTCACAATGGAGTAACTGCCAAATCAGCTTAACCAACAGTACCGAAAGAGGTACATCTGGCATACAAACAAGACTACTACGTTGTGTGAAGAACAAAATAGGAAACTTTGTTGATGTGTCCCATTGCGCAAAATTAGTCAAACCAAATACAAAGAAAAAATGTGAACTATATCCAACAGATTGTAAATTGTCCCTGTGGTCAGATTGGTATCCATCTTGCAAAGCTGCACGTAGTTCACTACCTTCCCGTGATCAACCTTTTACGCAGCGAAGACGTTACATCGAAGTACACGGTAACAGCGCGGGAAAAGCTTGCTCGAAAGATTTAGTTGAGACAAAGCAGTGCCCACCATTTGCGGGTTATCGTTGGATAATAAAAGAATGGGAGATTTGCACTCATAACACTATTGCTGGTCAAAGTTTTAATTCGCAGACATCTCTCCAAAATGGCGTACAAAAACGTCAAGTTTACTGTTCTGACGGATTCAATGCAGTGCATGATGGGATTTGTCTTGGCCTTAACAAACCGAAACTCAGCGAATATAGTGAGTGCCAGATAAACTGGATGAGCACGTGTAACTTAATGCCGTGGGGTGATTGGTCACAGTGCACAGAGGATTGTGGGACAGGTAGGACAAGTGATACATTTTTTTAGACGCAAAAAATTATTATTATTTTAATAATATAAATATTGCGAAATGTTCGACGCAAAGATGATAGAGGCTAGCAACAATTTTATCGCCAAGAGAAATCTTTGGCTTAACATGTGATCAAAATCTCTAATCACTGGCTGAGTATCACTTAGAGCGTTAATCAAGGCAGCCTTGTCTGCATTCTATCTTCTCGTTCATGCAGGCTAGATACGATGAGGTTCTTCATGGCAGAGGTTTTAAAATGTTAAGTTTGTTTACTGTGAAGTAGTAAATTGGGAATATGCAAAGGAGAGCGTTTGTACAGTAGAAAGTGATTCTGACAATTAATTAATAAGATATTTTTAATGCGACGATATGTTAATTTAGTTTGCAGACATTTTCACACGAGAATTTATAAAAATTAACAAGTTTATTTGATAAATTAATAACTTGAGAATTCTCAGTCCTGTTTAGTAGTAGGGGACGTGATTAATTGAAAGTAACGATAAAACTCCTCCTTCTTACAACTGAACACGAAACAGTACGTAGTGGCGTTTCAAAATAACGCCCCTAGCCGCCCTTTTCTTTCAGTTGCTTTTGTCTTTAAATGGTTTGAGGTTGTATTCATCATTAAATTTGATAAATACTTTATCCAGTATTTGAAAAAAAAGCTCTTTTATTCTTCCTGAATATAATTTTAGGGACCCAGGAAAGGAAACGAATATTTTCTTCTGAAGATTGCAAAGATAAAAAATTCGATCTTCTACAAACTCGAACATGTAACACCCAACCTTGTCAAGAATACTTTCACCATTATGGAGCCTGGAGCGAGTGTCATCCAATCATGGATGACAAAAAATGTTTACATTGGAAATTTATAAATGGCGAGCAACTTCGTAACGTCACCTGTCGATCTTCTAACGGCTCGGCTGTCGCGAATGTTTACTGCGAGGAATATGACGGCGAAAAACTGAGAACAAGGGTAAATAACTTGAAATAATAACCTGCCACACATAGAAGGATAGTTTTATTTCTATCCTCCGAGTTCATGCTAACTGTCACGGATACAAAGCTCTCAAATCAAACAAGTTAAGCCTAAAGACCTAAAAATCAGAATAATTTAACGGTAGGGAGAATAACGTCCACATTTTGACAATTTGGTACAGATTTCCACCACAATTACTTGTTGTTAAAAATGCTGAACCAACATGCTCAGACCTGTGTCCATACCTAAAAAGATAATGAATAAACAGTATATTATTAATTGACATTTCCTACTAAAAACACAGTTTGGTCATTTCCGACCAGTATTTAGAAATAAAAACAACATTTTTACATTTTTAGAACAGCTGCGGCGTCCAATGTGAGACTAATTGCGTGCTGTCCACTTGGTCTACTTTCTCACAATGTTCGGCATCTTGTGGAGCTGGAATGTCGATACGATCAAGGCGTATATACGCCCAGCCTTCAATTGGCGGAAGGGCGTGCCCAGCTGCTACACATAATTTTGTAACGGAAACTAAACCGTGCAAAGAAAGAGAATGCTATGGAAATGTCTGGAAAGCAGAAGAATGGGGCGAGTGTATTATGAATAGACGAAAGAAATGTGGAAGAGGTATATTATATTGTCTTACTGTATATATTTTGCAATGAGGAGAAGTGTGTCGGGGAAGCAGTGGGGAAGGTCTGTAGGCGAAACGAAACGAAGCGTTACGTCCGCGTTCTTTTTTCCTTGACAAAAGTGGTCCTTTAAGTTAACTTTTCTTTTTGAATATTTTATGCATATAATGAAATAGCTAAATATAAATTATGTTCGACATTTGGGTAAGACCTTGGACTTATTTCAAATAAAGCTATAAATAAAGTACGTTATAAATAGCCATAGTCAACCTTTCAGTGCCTGTTGTCTCATTTTTATATCGGGACAGCAAGCTCATCGTCCCGGTATAAAAACAGATAATAGGCGCTGGAAACGAGATTCATAGATAAGTCAATTCTGAAGTAACCCCCTATATATATTTTTTTAAATTTGGTGATGAGGAAATATACTTCTAACTAGTTTCGAAAGAATTTATTCCAGTGATTGTATAGAATCTTTGATAGGGATCTGATCAAGAAGTTCATCAGTCATAATGGTTAAGCTCCACTGATAACATTCATTTGTTTATTTGCCTGATTTGACGTTTAAGAAAAAAAATACTAATCCAAGAATATTTTCGACAATTTGCTTCACACATACTAACTTTTTCTTTTAATCATTTTACTTTCATGTGTTCCACTTGTTAGGAACAATATTTAAAGAACGAAAAGCCGAAAGAAAAAGAAGAACAAAATAAAAGTAATAACACGACTGAAATCGAGTTTCGTTTTTTTCTCTAAATACCACAACAGAACAATTTCCCCCAAAAATGTGTTTCAAGATCTTCTGATTTTGCAAAACTTATACTTGTGTTCTAGGTCGCTAAAAGTTGTAATGTATTGTAAAGAGGGATTTTCACAAAGCGAATTGAACGGCGAATTCGACGGCGAATTGTATCTGAGCATGCGCAGTTTTGTGCAAAATCAAAACAAACAAAACTGCGCATGCTCAGATACAATTCGCCGTCGAATTCGTCGTTCAATTCGCTTCGTGAAAATCCCCCTTTAACATATATATGCATAAAATATCATAACAAAATAGAACTTATTTCTAACTGGACATGTAAAAATGTAAGAACACTTTAGCCTAAAACCAAATACCCTGTTTCTTATATTACCCGTTTATACTATGGCGCATTCATGAAAAACAGGGATTCTTAAAGGCTTTTTCCAGTCTCCAATTATCACATTTCACATTTCATAGCTACAAAAAAATTTATTATTTCAGTAAAAACCATGCAAAAAATGTTAGCTTATGCGACTGTTTTCTGTGTCCATCATATACATCACTCCAACAATGTTTGATTTATTTCTCGACAGGAAAACGAACTCGCACGGTATCTTGTATCGATCCTGCAACGGGAGAAACATCAGGAAACTGCACTGACGCTCCACCAATCAAAGAAAGGGGTTGCAAGATATATTGTACTACAGACGAATGTGTGGTCTCTGGTTGGTCAGAATGGAGTAGCTGCGAGCTGAAGGACAATCAGCTTATATCACAGCGAACGCGCCGAATTTTACGAGCAGGAAAGGAGAGAGCGTGTCGCAGATTAACAGATCGAAAGATCTGTGAGACGTTTTCATGGAAAGCTAACACATGGAGTAGTTGTCTTTTAAACTCAGGTAAGGTTGAAATTTGACAAGCTAATAATTCATTCTCAAATTTAATAGACAGGCAGAACGTATTACTTGAAGGAAGGACTGCGGAGGAGGGTGTGGTGAAACAAAATTCTATATTTGTACTCTCTTTTTACACAGATAATGAAACTTGTGGTGCTGGAATACGTGAAAGACTCATTGACTGTGTAAATAAAAATGGAAAAGCCGTGGACCCATTAAAATGCTATCATATTAATCCAGTCGCACCTCGGATGTATGAGACGTGCGTTATACCCTGTCCAGGGAAATGTGAAGTGTCGCCTTGGAGTGAATGGTCAGCGTGTGATCAAAAATGCGACACAGTCAAGTACAGCACTAGACGAAGAGTGGTTGTGAGTCATCCCAAGAGTTGTGGCGAGACAGTTTTAACAGGTAGGCGAGTCATGCGGTGTATTTTGAAATGATTTTTCGTTCGATGGGAGGGATCTGTTAAATTGTTTTTACAGTTTGTTTGCGTCACGTGACAATCCTTATCTATTTCAATCGACAAAGACTTTTGCTAAAAACCCAAACGAGAGTTCTAAGTCCTTAGTTTAAAGTCCGGAAGAAGGAGATGTCTCAACCGGATAAAGTTGAAGTGAAAATAATTGTAAATAAATTATATGGCTAGTGTTGCGATAAACATTACAAAAAGAAATTATAAAGTATTAACGTTTGAGATCTGGTAATTTTCTCGTAAACTGGTCTCTAACTAGCTCTCGTGAGCTTTAAAAAATAAATCATCAAATTGAAGAAGGAAAACTCACAAACAGAAGGAAAGCTATTATCCGAAAGATGATACCATTAAACTGCAGTTGCTAAGCAACTATGAAAACAGACGCCAGTGAAAAGGAAGTCTGTCAAATTTGACGACAAGTTATGAATATGTCGAAAAAAGTCTTAAAGTGCTTAATGAATTATGATGGCATATCAACACTCGAAATTACCAACAATAGAACATTATATCATTATCAATTTTATTTGCGTTATTTTTGATGGTGATGATATGTGATGGCTTAATAGAGTTTGACCACAGGAAATAAGTACTTAATTTGCTATGCCGAGGTTAATGATCATTTATTGTTAAAAATAGAAAGAGGGCTGGCTGTATTGTAGGGGTACAATAAAAGGGTTTCCCTCTCAGTAATATGAATAAAAATTTCAGATAAGATTTTTCTCTCAAACATTTATTCGTTGGGACAAAATATTCGACACCTGGAGAAAATTTATTTGCTTTTGTTTCCATTTTTCAGGTTTTTATGTGAGACTAAAAAAACACTTAAAACAACTATTATAGACTACAAATTTTAAGTCAGTATTCTAACTATTTTTTCTGTAAAAATTCTCCTCACCCCCCAAAAATTTTGTCACTTTTGTCCGACATGTTTTAGGAGAAATCACTTTTCGTAACAAAAAGCAAAGTCGGAGGCAATTTTTTCCTTTTCTTTTTTTTAAAGAGAGGGTTAAAAGTCATCAAAAATCTAAAAGATCTGTTATATGCAACAGATTGTTCTGGAGGAGTAACACCACTACCCTACCCCTACTCACACCACGCACCCACCCACGACTGATAATCTAACTCGGCTCAGTAAAGTAAACAGGACTTATAAATATCTTTCCACTAAAACAAGAAGGTTTTTCCGCATTATAAAAAATTATCCAGTAATGTTATAGTAATCTGTACTTTTTTAGAATCATTGTTCTGTCCCATCTACCCCTGCTACACATTATCTGTCAGTGACTGGCAGCAATGCGAAACTGAGCACAAGGACACGTGCGGTGTTGGTCAACAGAAGAGAAGTGCGGTGTGTAAAAGAAGTGATGGAAAGGAAGTCAGTGTGAAATACTGCATGGAATATGTAACAGGTAAAAAAGAAAAACGTTAAGGAATTTTCCTATTGTTAATATTTATTTATTCATAATTTCATCTTGTTTTTATGCTGGCGTCGAAAGGGGCCAGCGTTGAGCGTCTGTCTCAGAGAGGACGACCATTAATACTTAAAAAAAAAAATTCTTAAAAAATTTGTCCAAGAAAGGTTGTCCATCAACGCTCCAAAAATTGGACCGCGAGAGTTCGATCACGAATACTTAAGTATCAAGAAAAAAAAGCGTACAGCGCGGATTAAATACCAAAAAAGAAGATGGAATCGGTATTTCATTCGTATCTCGTATCTCGTATTTTTCAGGAGCAACAAGGCTGACACGTAATTGTCAGATACCATGTTGGAATGATTGCATAACAACTGATTGGTCCACGTGGTCCGAATGTTTTGGAATATGTGATTATACAAAGAAGCTTTTAATGAGCCATGGGCTTACAGTTAGAAGTCGTTCAATTATACAAAATTCTACGGCAAATGGCATTCCATGCCCCAAAACGCTGCACGAAGAAAAAAAATGTTTCTCTCCAAAATGTTATACTCAAAAAAGAAGGTATGGTAACTAAGTTGCTAATAACGTCTTTCACTTGTGTTGGCAAAAATAGCATAAATTTAAGAAGCTTTGAAAAACTGGTGACTAAGTGTAGTTTTATGCATTCCTTTTTTATCCAGGAATCATCAGTGCGTGCGTTCAGATGGCGCGTTTCTTTCGTATGGCTGCAAAGTTGATCACTCACAAAAGAAACATCCTTGCAAGTGTCCTGTTCAGAATTCCAGGTGTATAAATAAACGATTTTGTCGCTGTCACCATGGTTACGTGGGTGTGACCAACAAAAGTAAATTTTTAACGAAGTGTGTACCTCTCACTGCGAAGGAGAACATTTCAGCTGGTAGGTCTTATCAGATTTTCTGTGTTTGTTCAGTGTTGGGGCGCCCTCTCGGGTGATTTCACTTTCTTTGTCCTCCTAGTTGATATATCATTTTGATGATTTTTATTTTAAAAACGACTTTGATATACAAATCCAAGAAAATTCGCCTGTCAAAGCAAAGTCGATAAAAATATATCACATTTGCTACTTTAAGCTTAAACATTTATGCGTGGTTTAGTATGATGACTCAGTTTTGGCCGACAGACAGACAACGGTTATTATTATAGAGATTCTGATTTTTAAAATAACTCAACTCGAAAAATGTTGAAAAAATAACAACAAAATATTCATATTTCCTGAAATAAATAAATAAAAAAAATATCAAAAACTCCATCTGTTTATATCTCAACGGGTGTTAGTGAAGCTTGGTGGTGAAAATTATTACATATTACAAAACTCATCGTTGTTCAATCATAAGGAATTGGGCGGTGTCATATTATTTAGAATCAGTAAAAGGAATATAAGTAATCTTGTATATGCGAGAAGGTAATAATGTTTTTCTTCACAGATGAAGGAGAGATGAACATAACAGTTATCATCTGGGTGGTAGTTGGAAGCTTCGTAGTATATTGCGTGTTAGTCTCAGGGATAATTGTTTTGTACAAAAGGTAATATATTAACATAGCATTCGTTTTCTTATTGTAAAGTCCATTTAATTTTTTTTTCTTCAAGAATGCAATTATTTTTGATAAATCCTAAAAATCAACTTTGGTCCCAGGGTTTTTTCACGCCTATGATATATACTTACGGGACTATTAAAAATCATTTTTTATATTTTTTTAGGCACAGTAAAAAGATTTCCATGAAAAACACATTCTGCACGAACAATAACAATTCTTATTATGAAGATGTGAACAACTGCGCAGAAAAACAAACCTTGGTCACATTTACTAAAAAACATGGGAGACCACGTCAATTATTAGCGTCACTAACGGAAGACACGGACAATTCTAGTAGTGGGATATCATCATTAACTAGCTCACAAACTTTGTTACAACTCGACGAGGAAGAACTTTTACGATACTTAGAACTGAATGACGGTACGCAACTACATACGAAGTTGTGACACCTCATATTAAATAACAGAATAATGTTACGCGACTGAGTATAAAGTTGTGGATTCTCATATCAACAGTGGCATGAGATCAAATTTTGCGATATGTTACCACATCAACCGCGTAATTGTCCAATGACGTCAGTGCTAGCAACTGGGGTTAGAAGGACAGAAATGCAACTAAACACGAGGGAGAGCGTCCCCTCCTTCATATAGATGATTTTAGTTTTATTTAAAGTTTAGAATTATGTAAATTATTTTTTGCGTCATATTTGTAAAGAGAATAAATTTTGTAACTAAACAGGTGGTCATTTTTTAGTGTTGGCAGGGAATCGTCTGTTGGCAGGGGATCGTCTGCTTTTTGTTCTGTTGGATAACTGAGACATAGTGACGCAATAATATTAATTCCGGCTGATTTATGTCACCAGGTTGATTACTAATTGCTTATTTGGCTTGCACTAAAATAAATTCTTTGGCTTGTTGTTTGGCGCGGTACAGCATTATAGATACGCAAGCAATTTTTTTTTCATTCTTTTGCGATGTTGATGTTTTTTTTCACCATTCTCAGTTTCGATGAGAAAAGCTTGGGAACTAGTTTGGTAAGATTTAAACTAAAAGTGGACAAGGTTTTTTTCTACAGTCTCATTTGAATGAATTAAAAGGCTAAGAGAGGCTCTATTGACGCCGTTGTTTTTTTCTTAAGGCTTTTAATCAACTTCGTCCATGGCACTTTTCAGATTCTTAATATAAAAAAACCTTGGATGAAAAGTACGCTGGAGACAAGGTTGGTTTTCCTGAAGTTTACCTCAGATGACATCCGTAGTTGTTGCGGAACTTTTGCAGAGATATTCAACAGTATTAGTTTCGCAACACTTCTTGTAGGACTTTGTTGCATCACAACATTGTGTCTTCATAAGAACATAACCGGCAACCTCGTCCCCAGAGCTCTTTTACGGCTACGATATTTCGACGGGACGGCTCCGTAATAGGGTTACTGGGACACTGTTCAACTGTTCTTAATATTTTTTTATGTTTTTAAAAATCAAGCATCAAAATGCTATTACCACCTATGGCGATCAGATGCAAAAAACATCACAACGCGTGACTCTCTAATTGCAGCACGCGATCCTAAAAATTTGCAGATGTTGTAAAAAGTAGGTTTAAATGTAATTAAATTAGAAGAACCGCCCTGCTTATAGTTCGTTAAAACAAACAGTATTAACTGCACCTTATCGCGCATGCGTTCTAATAAGATAAACTTTTAAGCTTTCTTGTCTGCGATCTTAAAAATAAAGTACTAAGGGGAGGTAAATTAGTCCGTTCAGCCAGAAATATGTATACTCTCGCCTACATGTAAGTCTTTTCATCCCGTGGTAAAATTTTCCCCTGAGTAACAACAGTACAAAATTTTCTCATATAAACAGGCAAGCCCGACTGATCTGTATTAGTTTCCACATTGTGTATATGTATGTAGCTCAGTTTGTCAAAATAAAAACCAATTCCTATGAACAGGAGTTTATTTAATCTTAATTATGCGAGTCAGCTCGCAAACGGGACCATCAGCTGTATCAGCTATACTATTATCTTGTTATAAATCAAGCCATCAACTGAATCGACAAAATGAAAAATCGTTTTTTCCATAAAAAAATCCTTGAGACAACAATAATAGTTTTCAAATCAAAAAGGTTTTAAATTGTGTTGCACACTTCTTGAAGAAAGAAGGATTGTTGTTGACGACCATCGAAACGTCCGCGTTTAAGCCCTCGCAAATTAACAAATTGCGAATCTTCGCTTTCTTTAACTTTTGCAGATCGACGAATTAAGATTTTTCGCTACTTACACTCTCGCAAATCAATAAATTGCGAATCTTTCGTGTACAAACTCAAAAATGTGACAGTTTGTGACCTCGAACGTTTCCCATCACGAAATTCAATTTTTTTTAATGACATTCCTACAAATGGTTGGGATTAAGGCTGTTTATTTTTAATTTATTCTCGTTAAGAGATCATGAGAAGCTTTGCTATCAACTTCAAAAAATTATCGGAAGAAAAAATTACTGAAAAGTTTGAAATACCTATACAATAAGTTCAATTAAGTGGGTTGGTTGGTAATCAGCGCGAACAACAACAGAGCATTAACATCACAAGATATGAGTAAAATGCCCTTTGTAACATTTTTGATACTCGCCAGTGGAGTCAACACGCGATAACAGAAAGATGCTTCACCATCAATGTCGTACGATTTCTGGCCAAGCCAATATATTGATAAAAGCACTTTTAATCCTTCACGATTAAAATTTTTTTTCTTAGATGTTACTTTAATTTAAAAAACACAGATTTGTACATAATTATTATTGAAGTTACTTAATTCAGGATAGCCTCTTCAGTTCCTATGGTACTGCTATCAACGAGGGTCCTGGGAAGGGGGTCCTAGTGCATTTAAAGCTTCCATTTGAGCTACGAAGGCCGTGCAAACACAGTAGTCGCTCAACTAGACAACCGCCTAAGATATCAATTCTTTTCTCGTGCTGAACGCTAAGCACAAGGGAAAAATTTACACTTTTATAGTCTCTGGCATGACTCGGTCGGGGTTTGAACCCACAACCTTCCGCACCGGAAGCGAACGCTCTACCACAAGGCTACCATTAAAACAAGATATAAAAATTGTTGTCAGAATTAAGAAAGCATATAAACAGGAAAGTCATGAATTTATCTCATGCCCAAAGAAAATTATGCCTAATCAAAGATGCCACAGGCACTCTGTACCACCCCTCACCAAACAGGTGTTAAATTTTTCAAGATGATAGTTGCGTTAATAACAATTTTTTGCGTAGTAAGCAATTTTACAACGTTATTCCCACGCTTCAGTACTGTACTTCTCGGCATTTGGTTTTATAAAGTCGAACCAAGCAATAACAAAGCGGCGGAACAGCCGTGCAGCATGAATTGCCTAAACCTATCTTTGCAGGAGGGACATGTATCTGTGGACAAAATTATCTGGACAATGACTGTTTTTAGTTATTATATTGCATTGATATTTAAATTTAATTAGCCAGTAGCTCAATCTCTAACATACCCTTCCACCATACCAGATGAGGGTTTAAAAATTGAGGAATAGAGTGCTGCTAACCTCAAGCCATTAGTTCCATGCCCGTTTTAAACATTGACAAAAACAACGCCCGTTCTTTATTAAAAAAGCGCAAAAACAACTGGTGAGAAAAAGCCTGAAAATGTACCCTCTTTTCCAAAAATATTTCTTTGAGATTGTAGCATGCTGCAGGAATGTTTATAAACCATGTTGGCCTCAAAATTTGCAAAAGGTTTGTAGATGTATACAGTGGCTAAAATTTTTCGAAGAAATAAGAATGTCTGGATGCAATGCAATGCACAAAGTACTAAACTTTTTTAGCGACAACTTATCTTTTCCTTTCCTACCTCTCCAAGGTTGGAGATGCAGCCTTGAAGATTCAAATTTGAAAAGGGTCAGGGTGCTCGAGCCTTAACGTTCACGTTATGAGTTGTAGTAAAATTTTTTTGCTTACCTTAGGGGAACTAATTTTCGCGACAATTAATTGCGCAAACTGAACAGACTTCAATATACGATCTGATCAAAATATTTTCCTTAACAAATTCTTTTTTACAATGGCTAAACACTGTAAAAGCATCAAAAACACTAAGAGCATTATCAATTCCCAGAAAAATTTATCTCGTGAATTAAGTGCTCTGAAATATTTCGCAGGCATTATCGCAAAAAAATCTTTCGACAAAAGTTCGTCCCCTTAAGATGACGCACTAAAATTTTAGCTACTACGACTTCAACTTAACATAATTTTTAGCGTGACTCTATTTTATCACAGAAATAAAATTGTTAACAGTATGAACTATGTTATCTTTACAGGATTAGAACTTAAAATGTTTCGTGGTAGGTCCCAATAAAATTGAGGTAATTATATTAATAAGAGACGTGAGAAAGGACAGCATATCTTTTTCGGTGATCTCTATATAACATAATAATATATAATAAAGTATAAAATAGTATAATACAAGTAATGATAAAAACAAATACATTATTATATAAAAATAGAACTGTTTATCAGGAATCTGTTTTAGACAACCAGATTATAGGTAAATTATTATCTGTTGACTGAAAGCATTTTAAGGTACCTTCAAAAAGATTTTTGCAAGAAGGAACCTATACCAAACTAAAGGCACAAAACACACATCACCACTTTCGACGAATTAAGTAAAGACATTAAAAAATGTTGATAAATTTATAGAAACTTCGAACGTAAGCTTTAGAACCAGATGTTCCGATTGAAAAGCAGTTTCGTTTGAATATTAAAATTTAAGCTTAGTGCTAAATTGTCATGTATGACAAATTTTCAACCACATAGCTTGGTCTTATGTTACAGATAGTGAACCTGAAATTTTTAAAAAATCAAATCACCCCCTATTTTCCATAAATTTTATAAAATTCATCACTATTTATGATTTGTTTACAGTTGTATCGTACTCATCTCAGGGTACATGTTTTACCAATAAATCGCTTTAAAGTTATCACAATGCTCAAATGATGAGAGGTGCGCAGGTAAGGTCAGGGAAGTGTTTGCGAATTTTTTTGATATTGCTTATTCGAGTAAGTAGGTTCGCAAAATGTAAAAATTTTCTCTCTACATTTTCCACTATAAATAAATTTCTTTTTTTTTGTTAAATAACGGCAGCATTGATGCAATCCTTTTCAAAGCAATTAAGTGTGGGAGTTCGTTTTTTAATCGAGTCTTAGCATATGACGTCACAAGCGCCAGTTAATGTATTTATCATCAAATCCAATTAATAATACCATTTGACGGAGAAGAGAAAAGGGAGGTTATCGATCACCTGAGGGCGGTCCGTGTCATCAGTCGGTTAGAGCGCGATATTTTTCCCGATATTATTCGGTTTTTCTGTATAGAGTTGAACTTTGATGCGCAGCTCCAGTGCCATTTTATCTATTGTTTTCGACAAGCAAAAACAACGGTACTTTTTCGATAAGGGAGATCATTTTTACTCACTCGAACATGTATGTTTGAGATGACTGACTATCTCCATCAGTCGCTACGTTGGGACGAGTTTTCGACAGTGGTGGCTCGTTTGTATCGGCGAAAGTAACACAGTGAAGCAGGTCCGACCACGCGCGTAGGTTGCTATTGACTTGACATATAAACTTAGCCTTTAAATAAATAAAAAGACGTCTGACAGTCGCACCGGTGTGTCACCGTACTAGTTTACTTTACTAGTTGATGAGGCGCGAAAGACGTCACAAAAGGATTTATTCTGCTACGCCCAAGTTTTACAGTTGATGAGACGAGAAAGAGGTTACAAGAGTTATTTATTTTGCTATGGCCCGAAAAACGTCGTCACAAAAGAAGTTATTTACTTTGTTATCGCACGAAATATATGTCAGATCAACCAAGCGATAATTCTTCACACACCTAGCTACGCCATTATAGTTCTTTAAAAGATGTAATGTGTTTCTAACGTCATCAAAATCATAACAAAACCTGAATGTCACAATTCGCTCACTAAAAGATGTGTTCGTATCTGACTTCCATGTCTGCCATCATTTGCTGATTCTTCGTACGCTAATTGACTTCATATCTACGCCACTTGCTGTAACAAAATCTTTAGGTTGTTTAAGGAGCCTTATTTTTTGGTTCTTGTGAAATACATTTGTACATACAAATCTCCGCCATTGATGTGAACGTACGTAATTATACCTGCCCTAAAAAGGGAATTTTATAGTCGCAAATATTTCCAGCCGTCGTTTCGCTGAGCAAGGCGGAAAGTAAACTCAGGTACCCATCTCTGAAGAGAGTCTGAGTTTGGGGCAAAAACTTTGCGACGGATTCGAAAAGACACCTGATTGTTTTTGACCATCTAGCCGCCACATAAGTTGATCCCGTTAAATGTGATGTAAATTGTATTGCTAACGTTCGTGAACAACAATTCGTAACTATGTATGGCAGGGGCGGTACTAGTGTACATCGGCGCCGTAACGCGACTGACATAAATTTTACTAAGGAGGATAAATAACATTAGGGTACCGTAGTCCCTTGAACCTGTGACCGCTAAGTGAGTGAGTTGATGGATACGGAAAAAAGCTTGGATTTTCATGCAAGTTAATTGTCTGGCTCGCTAAAATGACGTATCTTGATTGGTTTACAAAAACTGACGACTTTGTCCCATATTTACGGTATTCGAAGTGTGGTACAGCTTGTATTTTCCCTATAATTATTGAAGTTTTACTTAACCGATACCGTGTAAAATTTTTAGAAGGATATCCACAATTTTATTTTAATTCTTGTGTAAAGAAGGAGGTTGCTGACTTGGCAAATGTAATTTTGGAATGGAGACCCCTAAGTATTCTAGTCTACACCATGGTAGTAGATATCGCAAAATATGTTTTACAATATGACCAAAAACAACAGCACAGAGATGTTACCCAAGTCAATGTAAAATTAAGTGCAGAAAGTATTTTTATATGCTTCAGGTTATATATTGTATTCTCTGTATTGAAAGTATGAGAAAATTATGAGAAGTAAAAGTGAAAAGTCACGTATTATTTCAGTTTCAGTAATTCAATTTTTAAAGACATTAAAAACTTCAGGATTGAATCAACCATCACACAATTTTTAAAGTTCACAAGGGAATGGATTGATCTGTAAACAAAGGTGGATTGGTATATATGAACGAGGTTTATTTTTTGTTGTAAGATTGAAAATGATATTAGGGAAATTCTGACCATTACTTTTATCAACAAATACTATGGGAAGGACACCCGTGAGTCATTTGAAAAAATATTGAATAGTGATAAACTAAATCTTGCGAAAATGGATCGACATTTGAAAAAGAGCTTACATGACTAGTTTTTCACAAATCCTTAAAACAAAAGTGGCTAAATGAAATACAGAAAAAAAAGGTGGTTTTATCTGACAAAACAGGCCCAGCTATGAGAAAAAAGCTCACTTAGTAGCTACATTTCAAGCCTCTATTAAAGAAAAATTTGGAACTTAAATAATTTTTTGCAAAAAAAAAAAAAAAACGGTCGAGCACGAACAATAGAAAATTCCATACATTTAAAGCATACAGAAAAAAGTTATTTCTCCTTTCATTTTCTTTCTTCCAACTTTGCACCAACTAAATATGTAATTTAAATATAGATTATATGGTAAGAATACACGATAAGTATGTTTTTACTTTGCCTAAATTATGGTGGAAAAATAGAGTATTAGATCGACTGAGATTTTCTGAAATAAAATTCCTATTTGCATTTCTATTTACATAAATTAAATTTTCTGAATAAAATTGAAGTACAATCTATTACTGTCCCACCCATACTAAAGACCTCTTTGGTTGTTCATTGATATATTCATATTTTATTGTTCTTTGTTATGTTTAGGTCGTGGTGGCTATAGTGGTCAATTTAAATGTAGATAATTATCCCAAAATAAAATTTCCTAAAAATTATGTCACTTGTATTTTATCTCTTAATATCTTTAACATCATTAAATATTCTCGCTTCCTTCATTCATATATACACAAACTTCTCCATATATAAAAAATTAATCTTACATCAATGTTTATGAAGGAAAAAATGGAACTATCAATGCCTATCGATGAAGTCTCAAAAGGACTGGGATTCTATGGACTTCTAAGTGGAAGTTTGAATTGTTTATGCAAAACTTAACACCACATTTCAGTGAGGAAGGATCTAATCGAAGAACGTAACATATATGCATTTACAATTTTTTCAAAGATTTCAATGAGCGCTGCTTTAAAGATGATATATACGGTATAAATAATAAGAGTATCATGAAATTTTTGACCGAATGATTCAGCTTATTCCCCACTAGGGAGATTATCTATCTCTCACTGCTTTTATTTTTTAAGGCGATGATAAAAAGCGATGATATTTTTTTAAAATCGCGGATAAAAATCAGCGATTAATATTAAAAATCTTTGATATTTATTTAAGCGATGAACTATGATCTTTCGTGATCTTACGTAGAAAAGGTTAACTTCAAATTCCTGCCGCCATCATAACAATAGATTTAAATTTTTAACCTTCCAGACCGTAGAAAAGATTTTTAATCAGGTCCCCAATCCAGGGAACACAAAGGAAGGGATAGCAGATTTGGAGAAAAAAACGAGTCAAAGAAAACGGAGAAATGTAAGAGCTGAATTTATGCTTGTGGAAGGAAAGACTTCTTCGATATTTTACAGCTGAAAAAAGATACTTATCAATGTTCATCACATTTTACTGGTAGAAATGGGCCCACAGACATCAACCCTAATCCTCTGGTAGCCACGATGACTACGTATCGACTTCAGAAAAGCATTTCCATGCAAAAACAAAGCACCAAGCACCAATAGCTACAATGGTAGACAAAAATTGTAAGACAAATCGAATTGTTTCGGTGAAAACAACAGCTAATAACGAATTGCTTGCAAAAAATATAACTGCGTTTATGTTTAGCTACGGCTACGAGGTGAACGAAAAAAAACATTTTAATGGTATACTTCAAAGGAAACCGCACACATTATTACTTATTTTCACATGAGATGGGGGTAGGTCTAGAAAAAAAGGGAGAAAATTTCAATTTTTTCAAAAAAATGTTTTAAGCCCTGGGTGGGCCCGCCGCATGTGTTGTTGTGTTGCTAAAAAAACAATCAAAAAAAATGACCTGTTCAAGAGTTATAGCATGTTTAGTGCAAGTTGTTGATTCCAATTTTCCCTAGAAACGCCCTTAGCGACTAGATAAACTGGTTCATTTCCCCTTTTTTAGGACAATAGGAATGCCGCCATTAATGCCAAATAAAGTGATATATCTCCTATGTCTGCCGGGTCTTAAAGTCATACTTCGTAACATCAAATGTTAGTTAGAACCGCATGTTTACCAGAGCTAGCAAGCTAGCTTCTGTTTGTTGTTGTTTTAATTATCTACTGTTACATATAGCTACCTCTATACTCACTTTATTTTTACATGTTTGATTACTATTTAGTATAAAATGAATAATACAGCAACTAAAAGAGAAGGTTCCAAGCAAAACTTTGCAAGAAAGAAGACAAAAAAAATTCACTAAAAACATTCATACACCCGCAAAAAACAAAACACTCCTGATCTGCAAACCCCAAATACTACTCCAAATTTGTGTTCTGCAAGTGCTAGAAAGTTGGCACCTCTTATCAAAACAAACACTGTAGATAATGCCAACAGAGACTATTTTATGTTTGTTAATTTTTCGATCTTGAGCGACATCATAGAAAGTCTCGCATGTCCAGAATGCAATTTTTCTATCACGATTGTTGACAATTTGTCCTCGCGGATGGGTTTTGCACATCAATAGGAAGTATGTTGCAGTGTGTGCGAGTGGAAGAAAACATCTTACATCTAATGTGTGTAGCAAGTTTGATGACAACAAGAAGGATGTACAAGGCAGGAAAACATTTGAGGCCAATAGTCGTATGGTAATTAGTTTCCGAGAAATTGGACGAGGACATAATGCAATGAAAAATTTTAGTCGCTGTATGAATTTACACTGCATATCAGACACTCCATTTAAAAAATTGAAGGCAGATATATCAATGGCATATGAAAAAGCTGCCCAAAAAAGTATGAAACATGCTGCAAATGAGATGATACAAGATTGCAAGGAAAACGACCCACCGCGCAAGTGCGTCAAAATTGATGGAGACTCGCAGCGTCGTGGACATGCTTCCTTGAATGGATTTGTCGTTGGTATTGTAGACGATAAATGTGTAGACTTTTAAGCATTGACAAAATTTTGTATGGGTTGCAGAATGTGGGAAAATAAGAAAAATTCTCCAAGATACAATGCTTGATATCAACCACACACAGTCCTCGGGAGCAACGGAAGCAGCAGGTACGGTGCAAATATTTGGGCGTTCGGTAAAAAAGAACAACATTATATATTCTCACTACCTTGAAGATGGTGATACCTTCTCTTTCAATCAAGTAGTAAAGTCTGATCCTTATAAAGAATATGGAGTCGTACCTGAAAAGTTAGAATATGTTGGTCACACCCAAAAGCGAATGGGTACCCGCCTACGAAACTGAAAGTATTATCAACAGTATGCAGAATTGGTATTGGTATGGCAATAAGGAGTAATACTAACAACGTTTATGCCATGAAAAAGGCAATTTGGGCAATTTTATTCCATTGTACTGCGTACACAAACTCTGAGTTTCGTCATCGATTTTGTCCTCGTAATGATAGTACCTGGTGCACATATTGGCATGACAAACAACATGGTACTTCTAAATATAAGGACCATATCAATTTGGACATTTGGATCTCTGATCTACTGAGACCTATATTTACCGCACTTGTCGATGACTCTCTTTTGTCCAAATGTGTGCATGGTCAAACCCAAAACACGAATGAGAGCTTCAATGCTGTTGTATGGACTCGCTGTCCCAAAAATATTTTTGTGGACAAACAAATTGCAAATCCAAAAATCGTTATTTGGAGAAAAAATCTTCACAAGTTAATATTTTGAAATGAAACTTACCCAGCGGGTGTATTTTGATAGTGATAAAAAGTTGATATATATATATATATATATTTTTTTTTGATCCACTCGAGGAAATGATAAAAAACTAACATTGTTATTGTTTTATCATTTGTGCGTAAATGTGGGAAATTAGAATTTTGGGAACACTTAATGTTTCTTCAACCATCATAAAATGTGGCTATTGTTACAGGAAAGACATTAACGGGGCTTCCTGGAAAGATATCGATAAATTTTTAACATATGGTGACTTTCACGCAATTTACTGTTATATTTCAATTTAAAGAAAGTTATTTTGTCAAATTAACAATTTTGATATCAAGAAACCTTGCTCTAAAATTGATGTCTGACATAGAACAGTTATTGTAGGACATTCAGTGATTAAATATTAACAAATTTAATTTGTGAGTTATAGGACCGCCGCATGGTGTATATAAAACCCTAAAGTTTATATTTATGAGATAGGTATGTTATAAATTTAGTTATTGAAGCTAACTTAGTTTGCACCAATTGCTTATTTTGGAGTACTTCAGTAAAAAGATACCAGTTTGATGAAGAAAGCTTTGTTTTTTACTGGAGACACCGTATACCTACGTATGTAAGTTAGTAGATTGCCTATTATAGAGGAATTTATTTTTGGTTTTTTCTTTCTGAATGTGTCTGATTCTGTTGTTTAAGTTTTAGTTCTCTGAAACAGCGGATATTGTTGTACAGTTATTGAAGAATATATTATAATGATTATCACAGTTTAGGTCAGTCTACATAATGACATGCTTGACGTTTTTATGAAGTCATTTAGTATTCCAGACAGTAAAAGGAACCCTGTGAGTTTGAAATAATGCAAGAAGAGACTTTAATTTAGTTATAGAAGCCAGCTTGGTTTATATCATTCTATTTTTTGGAAAATTACGGAGTTTTTACTTAATATTTACATTTTTATTTGCAAAAACAAATAATAATGTACTGGTTTACTTTTCATGTCTTTTTGTGTACACTTATTTGTCGCTATTTATATGGGACAGCAACTTTCATAGCGTTTTTCTATTATTTAGTTACACTTCTTGAATTCGGTATTTAGTAGGAATGTCCAATAAGGTAGTTTCTATTTTTTTATAGAATGAAGAAAGCCAAAAGAGGAAAGAGGAGTCAACCTCTTTAAAAAATCAGTTAGTAAGTTTGAATTAGTTCACCTTAAGTATCAGCAGCACAAACAAACCGAATATTTTAAATAATACCACCTGCTTACTTCTGATATTTCATGCTTTTTATAGAATGAACATAACGAAGAAATTAAACATTTACAGAAAAAGTTGGTAAGTAATATTTCTTTTACTTAAACTTAAGTCCTTTATTATATTGCTAAACAAAAACAAATAACAGTGTCATAGTATAAAAATATATAGAATGGGTATTCGTCTTTCTCTATTTTAGAACGACCAAACAGAGGTGATACACTCACTAAAAAACAGTGTAAGTGCATCCCGTGTTGCTCTGCCTTTGTTTAATATTTGTCTCGAACCAACCTCGTCTCCCAGGATTTGTTAGGCTTTTAATATTTGGCCGTTCAAATTTAAAACGCCCAACAAGTCATAGGGACGACGATGGTCTTAAACATAATTTTAGAGAACAATTTATAGTTTACATTGTTGATTCTTAATTTTTTTAGATGAAGATATTAACTTGGGTATTGTTCAAGAAACTTGTGTAGAAAAACAAGTCTATTGGCGCTTACGCATGCGCGGAAAATTTTCACTTGTGGCGTGCTTCCGGGGGGGAAATACGTTTTCACCCGGGAGGATGCCGCACGTGAGAAACCCAGGCGTAAGCGTGGAACTTTTTGAAAATATTAATAAACGGAGAGGGTGGGGACTTTTTAAAAATATTGGGAGGGGTCTTACTAAACGGGAGGTGTTGGAAAAATAAAGAAATGAGGGGGTAAAACATACAATTTTATTGCAAAATAAGAACTACCACGCGCTAAATACTCAATATGATTAACTCTGAGGTAAAAAATTAGCGCGAAAAAATTAAAGCGATTTAACGACAGATGGAAATCAAGCTTTAGCGTTAGGGTTTTCGCAAGTTTCATTACACATAGTGAGTTGTTTTCACAGGTATCTCCACAAGTAGATTTGCAAGTAGAGTTGAACAGTACATCAAATTTTAATGAGTCTACGCATTTTGAAGATATTTAAGATATTTCAGTTTTTAATGTTAGTGAAATTGTCCAAGATGTTTCTTGTTAAACAAGGTCAAGAAAATATCCACCACTTCCTAAGGAATCTGCCTCAGTTGGTCGGACACAATAATATACATTGTTTACAGAAAGTGATATCGTGAAAGACATGGAAATTCCATTCTCTGGATAACAATTAACACGTGTGCGTTTAGCAGGTGCCAAAGACTTGCTGGTTGGATCAAACACTCCTACAGATCGCTTCGAGTGTTACTCAGCTTTTAAGCCTGCAATCTGGCATTGCAAAGATTCTCTTCTTCAATATTCCTACTATTCATTATATCACAAGCCGATTCTGTAAATCAACAAGAAACTTTGAAATTTTCAGAGAAAAATTTAATCGAAAAAATGCAACACCAACAACTGAAAGTTTTGACTCGTATGATGGCAGTGAAGACTTATTTTTAAGCATGGGAAAGGCATATACTGTAACAGCTGCAATGAGATTCTTCTACATGTCAAGCCGACTACATTATGTCCCAAATGTTTCAGAAAATATTTTGAACAGATTTTCAAAATTTCGGCCAACATTTTTGGAATTGAAAAAGGGAGTAAAACAGCAACATATTATTATATGTAAGGTAGTTAAATCAGAGTGATATAGGAAGCGTCAATACAGTTTACTGATTTATTATTAAATTAAACGAAGTTGAGGCAATATTTATAACAAGAACCGCAAGTAGAGGTTGGCATTGCCATGGGGGTACCCATAAGCTACATACGTACTGAGGAGTAGAGGGTCAGACTGAAAGCGTACAAGCGCATACGAGGAGATAGATGTTCTAATCTCATAATACGAAGTTCTTCCTTTTTTACTTTTGAGATTTTTCTAAAAATTTTCTTTTGCAAATTCGGAAAGGGAAAATGGGCGAAATTCTAGTGGGTACATGCGTACGTGCGCAAGGTAGGGAGTGAGTGGATCAGGCGAAAGCGCACAGGGGGTGGGGGCAGGTCGGAAAATAAGCGATTTAGTATTTTATGGATGCCCCCTATAGAAAAATACGTGGAAAAGTCCAGAAATGGACAATGTTATAATGGAGAAAAAAAAAGGATGAAATTACTTTAATGCATGATCCTTAAAGAATAAACTAGCTAATCGCAAGGGTTGTTGGCGTTGAATAAATGTAATGTGATTTAATCTAATTTTTAACAGTGTCTGGTATTGCAGTAGCAGTTAGAGCCCAAGTAACAGCATTCGACAGAAGTGCCCTCAAGGTAGACAACTGACTAAACATATTTTCAAAACCCTCACTCTTATCTCTTATAATAATACGGAGAGTGTGTCTGTGTGTCTGTAACAGGCAAAGTGGATGTGTTTATTTTTCTTTGATCTAGCTGATAAAGATAACAATGGAAAAAAACCGACATCTGAATTTTGATGACGTCAACAAAAACCCACCAAAACACAAAAACATTTTTTCAGAAATTTGTATACCTGTTGCCTTCATCGTATAGATCTGGAAACGCTGTTCAAGAAAATGTATAGGATCGTGTATCTTTGACAAACGGTTGCAGAGATATTGAGGTTTAAATGTTTTTTGATGACGTCATCAACCTTTTCCAAATCTTAAATCACCAAGATACACCTAAGACTAAATTGTACGCAGGACGTCAACATGTCAAAGCAAACGTGTTCAGAGAAGGAAAATTAAATTTTTTTGAAAACTATGGGACGAAAAATTATCCTGATCTTTGCAACGGCTGGTCAGCCATATTTTCAAGAGATGTAATAGCGGGTATAATTCCGTATTTTCATAAAACTTTATTTCGATTGGAAGATGTTCATACTGGTATGTTAATGATGAATGCTGGTGTTGTGGCGAGACATATACCGAGTGTCAGAATGCTTGAGAAAAATTGTGATTATAAAAACACTTCGTTGGCGCATCACTTTGAAATACATACAAAGAAAAAAAGTTGCGTGTTGAATAGTATGCTAGCTGAAAATTTTGGGAGGTCCTTCGTGAGGACACATTATATTGACGCCATGAACGATTATTAATAAGGCATTATTTCGGTGAAGTAAATAGTGATTTATCACTGAAATGTCTTACCTAAATATTTTTACCAATAATTCTTTTATCTTCTATCCAAAGTTTTTATTAACTGTTTTGTTTATCATTTAATTTTTACAGTTTTTTCTATTTATTTATAGTCTTATAGCTGTATCGTACTTTCACTATAAAATCTTAAAGTGATTCTTTATTCTGCTTTATACTTTGTACCGAACACTTCCCCAAAGCTCTTTTTCTCTTTCAGATAATCTCGCCACGCGAGATTGTTAGAAAGAGAAAAAGAGCCTTGAGGACGAGGTTAAACTTTACATGTGATTGCATTGGAAGATAAAAATCGACACATGCTTCATAAAAATTGAATTGAATGCGACAATATAATCTACAACCTTGGTCCCAGGTCTTGAAGCGCTTTTTTTTTCTTTTTGATACGAGGATTAGACGAGAGCACGGGTTTCATATTCATTTTAATAAACGGCACGAGACGTAATATCGAGGTTAAAATATCGGGCATAAAGTTAAAATTTAGACTTTTTGCTAAAAGTATGATTTATATAATTTGAATTTTAAAATAAAATTTTGTAAGGTAATAATAACACTTGCTAACTCGAAACAAGCGTGGTTTTATATATTAATATATATTTCCAAGGCCATTTTACAAGTTTTTTAATATCAGACGGATCCGGAAACGTTAAAAATATTTGAGCAAGGATTGAGTTCTGCTACATATAAAACATACTTGACACAGTACAGGGAACGGAAAAATCATGCTAGAAATCTGGCTTTTTTCAAGTGATGGTTCTCTTTTCCATTGGTACCCTTCCTGAGTGGGTTTTTCCACGGGCCATATCGACTAGTACGAGATATAAAAACAAACATTTGTCTTCATCTATTGTGAATAGTGATAGCCATGTTCTTTATACGCGCAAACAGAATAAGAAAAAAGTATATTTATCGCTGTATTATAATTTCATAAAAAAACATCTCTGTTAATCATTTTTGATTAACAACTCTTTAGGAGAAGATATTGTTGGGAGAAAACGGTTGTGTAGAGGGCTGAAGATTAACTACAGAATAGTCTTTTTACTCACACAAGAAAATAATTTACAAAGAAGTGGCTAGCCACCGCAATGATGAACTCACCCTGTTAGGTCTTTGGGAACAAATTAGAGGTTATACCCCTCTACAGAAAATGCCCATAGAAGCATAGTTCTCTCTTTTTCGAGGAATTAATTGAAAAAAATAAAATAAAAAAACATAAAAACGACACAACACATTTGAAAAGATGAACAGAACTTTAATCAAGGGCAAGTAGGTTTCGACCCATATTTCTGAACCTAAGTGCGCTGGATGTGTAGCTGTGTTACCTCGAAGAGGTCCCCGGATGGTCATCAGCAGAAACTAGACATCCCTTTCTTCATAAAGAAAACTTTAACTGTTTTTTGTTCAACTTTGCTATTTTTGTTTTTTTAACTCAGGTAATAAGTGGAGCCGTTACTCTCCAAACACAAGATCAAGTGTGATCAACCCCCCCCCCCCCCCCCCCTGCTAAGATTTCTTTTTTTTGACTGGGGTAATAAGTGGAGTCTTCACTCTCCAAAGACAAGACCAAGTATGATCAAACTCCCTTGCTAACTTAAATTTTATTTGATTTTGTTTTTATTTTTGACTGGGGTAATAAGTGGAGTCGTCACTCTCCAAATACAAGACTGAGTGGAGTCAAGCCCCCTTAGTGACTCATTTTAATTAAAATACTCTTACCTCAGCTCTTCTAAAAATAAAAGTATGACTCGTGAGTGTTAATAAGGCGGTCATTACAGAAAATTACTGCTCTATCGTTGCAATGTATCCACCTGTGAACTTTTTGGTCGAAGGCTATGGCTGTGTAGTGACCATTATTTAAGTTGCCGCAATGGTTGATAAAAAACCCTTAATTGAAAATGTTTACGACACACAAGTCCGTTGCCACTGGCAAACATTTTCAGCTGTAAAATGAGATGAGAACCGCACGGAACCACCAGCGTTGCAAACATGGCAGAAGTAGGCAATAGTGTCTAACAACTCCTCGCTTTCAAAGAAATTATCTACGGAAGATTGGGTGAACGTAGGGTGCAGAGAGAGTTGGATGCATGGTCCTATAACTTCTGAGGAGTTGGTGATATTACATGTATCGCAATTGGTGGATGTCTTGATGCCAATACTAAAAAGACTTGCAAAAAATGGAAAATCCATTGGCAGGCCAGGTAGGAGATATTCAAGAACCTCGGGGACGTCGTTCTGAGCAAAGATATTAAACACGCTTCCTTTTGCGGCTGAGATATGATTTTTCATAGCACGCAAAAAATGGGAGGGGTCAACTGCACTTTTAGAAACAGCCAAACTTTGAAGAACACCTACATATGCTTCGTCTAACTTTGAGGTTGTTTTGCTGACAGAAATGGCTTCTTTAACTTTTGGAAGGGTATAAAAATAGTGTAAGATTGAGTTTGCATAGCATGTGTTTCCTAAGTTTTTTAGACCGCTATTCCTAATATCAGTGTTAGCTGGCAATGCAACTGTTGTTTTAAAAGACCTTGTAGCAAGTTTCTCGGTTTTTTGGATTTTACAAGATTTTGTGTGCCCTGCGGAGGATTTCTCAGGTGGTTTTGGTTTCTTACATTCCTTATTTGTAATAGAAGAAACTCCAGGAATGACTGGGGCCTTTTCAGGCTCAACCCAAGTGGTAGAGAGACATCGAGATGTAAAAAGAAGCAAACATGGAGACAAAAGTTAGAGATTATAATAGGGAACATAAAGGCTTGTTTGGGAAACCAAGGCGACGAAGACAGGTTCTTACTGATTCTGAACAGAAACCCCTTGCACCCACCTTAATGGCAAAGAAATGCACGAACCATTCATTGTTTTTCATAGCATAACAAAGTGAAGAATATTTGTTAAGCTTTCGTTCGTGCCAATATTCCGTTTTATCTTCACATGGACAGGTCAGTTCTAACATAATTACGGTTCTGGAAGGACTTGATATTAACAACACGTCTGGGCGTAGTTGCGTTATTGCAATGTATGGTGGAACAACTAAAATGGAATCTAAATCCGACAGTATTTTCCAATCGGAAGCAAGGTGAAGAAGGCCTGGACACTTTGAATTTCTTCTCTTAGATGGTTATTGACCGGCCGGAATGAAATTTATTTTGTTGCACTTAGAAACCTTAACTGGTTCATATGATGACAAAAACTCTTTTAATGCCTTAACCAAAACAATTAACACCGAGTCATGTCGGTATGTGTATCTACCTTGCATAAGGGAGGTCCTACAGGCACCCAATATGTGAGAGACATTTTGATGATGGCTTCTTGCACAGAATGCAACTTTTGTCTTTCTCAATTCCCCATCTCACAAGACTTGTTGGAGAAGGAATGGAGTCGTAGGTTGCCCTATACAAAAGGAAGTTAGACATTGTGGCAGTGAAAGAATTGTTCTCCACGATGAATCGTTTTTCACATAAGAGCACCACTTTGTCCAATAGCCTTGCAAATGCAACTGTACAGCTCTGGCATGGTAAATATCTTCTTCGTTTTCTTCAATGATATTTGAAACAAGCTTTCGGTAAGCATATTTGCCTTTTGGTGGTATACTTTTGTGGTCTAAGAGCCGACCAGTCTGATGCAAACCTAAAATCTTTCTGAAATTGAGCTGACTATCAGTCGAAAGAACTGCCTCACTAACTTTCCAATTTCCAGCCTTTAAATCTGGAACGCACTTAGACACACACGGGTCCACTGCTTTTGGCTGATTTGAGAACAGATGCAAGACTTTTCAGGGGAAGAGGACAAGGCGATGACGAGGAATATAAGGAAATGTTGGAAATTGAATGATGTAGTTTTAACAATTTCCTAATGAAAACAGAAAATCTTTGCTCTAGTTTTGTGATAGTAGATGGAGAAACTTCATAAATTAATAACGGTCAGCGGATTTTGGGAAGTAACAGATGGTGTAAAAACCAAACTTTATGAACCCCTTTATGAAAAGACTTGTCCATAGCTATGAGTTTGTCTTCAGCGTCATTTAAAAATTCTTGTATTGCAGCAGAATCAGACAAGGATAAGTTTATTGTTCTGCCTAAAAACCTAATTGGATTAGAATGAATTTTTTTTTTTGGGGGGAGGGTAATAATCAATATCTTATATTAATATCAAATGAAATGAGCCGACTTGTCAACTGAGAGATTTTCTTTATGTTTCAATATATTGAAACTCGATTATACTACGCACAATCGCCTGTACTATATCAGTCTGAGAAACGGAGAACTTTGTTTTGCTGTTTAGCTAGCTATTTTCTTGTCACTTGTAAAGTTTATGATTATTTAAAATTAGAATGAATGGATGCAGAAGCAGAAAAAAAATTACTCCAAAGGCTGTCGTAGTACAGCTGAATGAGCCCTATCCATGATTCTGGTACACCATAGCGTCTGAGAGCCATGAAAATCAGCTTGTGCGGAACTGAAGGATATGCATTAGCAATATTAAGCCATATGGCTGAAAGTAAAGAATTTTGTGCTTTCGCATTCTTAAGTGTGGACCAGACAAGAGACATGTGTTCCCAGCAACCGGGAACTTTTTCCATACAACCTTTTTGAATGGAAGTGTTAATGAAGTTGTTTTTCTTTATAATATGCGATTCTAACTGCTTGGAAATCAACCTAAAAAAGAGCTTCCCTTCAACATTCATAAGAGCTATGGCGCGAAAATCCTTTATGTTGGATGACAAGGTGTGTTGTTTTTATGTATGTAAACTTCTGATGCAACTTTCCATTGTACAAGAATAAGCGACTTCTTTAGAAAATCTTGAAAAATGTTAAACAGAAACGATGCTAAATGAGGACAATTCTTATATACTGTGTAAGGAATTTGGTTCAGCCGAGGAGAAGAAGCATTTCTACGAGAATGTAGGACAGCTTGGGAAATCCTTGAACTTCAGCTTGGAAGAATCAAAAGCTGAAACTAGATTTGGTGCTGAAGGCAATCCAGGGAGATCTAAAAGAGGTATATGGCGCGAAAGATCGTTCAAGGTTGAATGTTTGTGAGGATCCAAGTCGTCCTTCGCAGCTTCAAGTTTTACCGAACATTTAGGATCTAAAATATTTTCTCCAGCCTGATAAGGATTCTTAGAAAAAGCCCGGCGTGCATTCGAGATTTTCCAAAGTCTTTTCCTATTCGCTCGCCTCTGCAAAGTGACCTTAACTTGGCCATTGTATCACCTAAAAAGTTTTATAAGCGCAAACAGAATAAGAAAAGAGTATATTTATCGCTGTATTATAATTCCATAAAAAAACATCCCAGTTTTAACTTTTTTATTAACATTTTTGATTAACAACTTTTTAGAAGAAGATATTGTTGGACGAAAACGATTGTGTAGAGGGCTGAAGATAAACTACAGAATAGTCTTTTTACTCACAACTTGTTGTTTATTACTGACGTTGTTTGGAAGAGATTTATACTATAGAAAATTTGTAATCGAACTGGATTACTCAAGAATATATGTGAAAGCGAATTTCACTAACCTTAATCAACACATACATGTTACGAAATTATTATCGAACTTTTCATGCAGTAAAAACCTGATCAAGTTGTTTGTTGTCGTAATCAGTAAGATATTGAGTTTCCAAAGTAGAGATACCATTCGAAAAAAATGGTGAAAACGCTTAAAATCACACACCACAAATGATTTTCGAACTTTTTTTTTTCTGTAGCAAAAACAGCTGATGAAGCAACGTAACAAAAAGTTAATAAAGAGATCGAGAAATACGGAGACATAATACAAGGTGATATTTACGAGGGTTATTATGAACTTCCAAGAAAGACTGAACTCGTTTTCGAATGGGCGTAAAAGCACTGTGAATTGATTAATTATTGAAGGCAGATGACAATGTTTATATTAACTTACTTGTCCTTTTCCAAATCTTAAATCACCCAGATACTCCTAAGACAAAATTGTTCGCAGGACATAAACATGTGAAAGCAAACGTGTTCAGAGAAGGAAAACTAAAAATAACATTTGAAGAATATGGGACTAAAAATTATCCTGATTTTTATAGCGGTGGGTCAGCCATATTTTCAATAGATGTAATAGCGGGTATAATTCCGTATTTTCATAAAACTTTATTTCGATTGGAAAATTTTCATACTGCTTTGTTAATGATGAATGCTGGTTTTGTGGCGAGACATATACCGAGTGTCAGAATGCTTGAGAAAAATTTAAAACCACTTCGTTGGCGCATCACTTTGAAATACATACAAAGAAAAGAAGTTGCGAAGTGAAGTTATTTTATAGTATGCTATCTGAAAATTTTGAAAGGTCCTTCGTGAGGACACATTATATTGACGCGATGAACGATTATTAACCAGGCATTATTTAGGTGAAGTAAATAGTGATTTATCTCTGAAATTTACATGTCTTACCTAAATATATTTACCAATAATTCTTTTATCTCCTATCCAAAGTTTTTATTAACTGTTTTGTTTATCATTTAATTTTTACAGTTTTTTCTATTTATTTATAGTCTTAGGCCGTATCGTACTTTCACTATAAAATCTTAAAGTGATTCTTTATTCTGCTTTACACTTTGTACCGACCACGTCCCCAAAGCTCTTTTTCTCTTTCTGATAATCTCGCCGTGAGAGATTGTTAGAAAGAGAAAAAGAGCCTTGAGGACGAGGTTAAACTTTACATGTGCTTGCATTGGAAGATAAAAATGGACACATGCTTCATAAAAATTGAATTGAATGCGACAATATAATCTACAACCATGATCCCAGGTCTTGAAGCGTTTTTTTTTTTTTGATACGAGGATTAGACGAGAGCACGCGTTTCATATTCATTTTAATAAACGGCACGAGACGTAATATTGAGGTTAAAATGTCGGGGCCTAAAGTTAAAATTTAGACTGTTTGCTAAAAGTATGATTTATATAATTTGAATTTTAAAATATAATTTTGTAAGGTAATAATAACACTTGCTAACTCGAAACAAGCGTGGTTTTATATGTTAATATATATTTCCAAGGACAATTTACAAGCTATTTCGTATCAGACGGATCCGGAAACGTTAGAAATATTTGAGCAAAGATTTGAATTCGGCTACATATAAAATTTTTTGACACGGTACAGAGAACGGAAAAGTCATGCTAGAAGCTCTGGCTTTTTTGGCTCGACTGAGAGTTACAAAATTAGTATGTCAGCTATGACGTCATACTTTGGCCATAAATGCTGATGTCCGTATTGTGAATAGGAGATGAAAGAACTAAAATTATTGCTGTACTGAATATATTGTCCACACAACAACATACTTTTATAGGGTCCAGTATGTAACGCTCTTAAGAGGCGAGTACAACTTTCTTATAAAAAACAGTGAACAATCGAAGTTCCGAATCATTCCTTTCTTCAAAAACTTAAGCTCGTGTTACTGACTGAAATTAACAACAGATATTATGACAAAGACAGTGACCAATAATCACATATCACCAATAATCACATATTACAACAATAATATTGAAAACGACACTGAAATAGGTAACACATTTAATGAATTTCTTGTAAATGTAGGGCCAAATCTTGCTTCAAAGATTACAAGCAATGTGAACTATAAAAACTATATACCGAAATGTAAATTAAAAATACAAAATGATGAACTTCAATTAGAGGAATTGGAAGATGTATTTAAAGACCTAAAAAAGGGTAAAGCTCCAGGTTACGACGATATTAGTAGTGATATAGTAATAAATTCTTTCACATCGATTAAACACATTATATATCATATTTTTAAACAATCATTTTCACAAGGCATATATCCAGAGCTACTTAAAACTGCTAAAGTAATTCCAATACACAAATCAGTCAATGCTGAGTCTGTCTCAAATTACAGAATACTTTCTTGTCTTCATCTTTTGTGAATAGTGATAGCCATGTTATTTATACGCGCAAACAGAATAAGAAAAAAGTATTTTCCAGTATTTTCGAAGCTGTTCTGGATTTTTTCAAGTGATGGTTCTCTTTTCCATTGGTACCCTTCCTGAGTGGGTTTTTCCACGGGCCATATCGACTAGTACGAGATATAAAACAAACATTTGTCTTCATCTTTTGTGAATAGTGATAGCCATGTTATTTATACGCGCAAACAGAATAAGAAAAAAGTATATTTATCGCTGTATTATAATTTCATAAAAAAAACGATCCCAGTTTTAACTGTTTTATTAACATTTATGATTAACGACTCTGTAGAAGAAGATATTGTTGGGAGAAAACGATTGTGTAGAGGGCTGAAGATAAACTACAGAATAGTCTTTTTACTCACAACCTTAATCAACACATAAATGTTACGAAGTTATTATCGAACTTCTCATGCAGTAAAAGCCCGATAAAGTTGTTGGTTGTCGTAATCAGTAACGTATTGAGTTTCCAGAGTAGAGATACCATTCGAAAAACATGGTGCAAACGCTTAAAATCACACACCACAAATGATTTTCGAACTTTTTTTTTTCTGTAGCAAAAACAGCTGATGAAGCAACGTAACAAAAAGTTAATAAAGAGATCGAGAAATACGGAGACATAATACAAGGTGATATTTACGAGGGTTATTATGAACTTCCAAGAAAGACTGAACTCGTTTTCGAATGGGCGTAAAAGCACTGTGAATTTGATTATTTATTGAAGGCAGATGAAGATGTTTATATTAACTTACTTGTCCTTTTCCAAATCTTAAATCACCAAGATACTCCTAAGACAAAATTGTTCGCAGGACATAAACATGTCAAAGCAAACGTGTTCAGAGAAGGAAAACTAAAAATAACTTTTGAAGAACATGGGACCAAAAATTATCCTGATTTTTATAGCGGCGGGTCAGCCATATTTTCAAGAGATGTAATAGCGGGTATAATTCCGTATTTTCATAAAACTATATTTCGATTGGAAGATGTTGTATGTTGTAAAGAATTATGTATAACAGAGTGTTCAATTATTTTACTAAAAACTCCCTTTTCTATAACAAACAATTTGACTTTCGTCAACAGCACTCGACAGAACATGCCATTATGCAACTTGTGGAAGATTTACACAATTCCTTTTTAAGCGGTAAATATACCCTGGGTGTATTTATTGACCTTTCAAAAGCTTTTGACACTGTTAATCATAAGATCTTATTAGAAAAACTACATGCGTATGGTATAAACGGAATTCCGTTAAAGTGGTTTGAAAGTTATTTATCTAATCGTACACAGTATGTCAATGTTGGGAATGGCAAAAGAACTAATAAGCTGTTGATAAAATGTGGGGTCCCTCAAGGCTCTATTCTTGGGCCCATCCTGTTTTTGATTTACATTAATGATCTTAATTATTCCACTCAAGTTCTAAATCCAATTATGTTTGCAGATGATACTAACCTTTTCTATTCTCATGAAGATCTCAAAACACTCTACAGAACTGTAAACAATGAACTTATAAAACTAACAGACTGGTTTGATGTTAAAAGACCAAATATGCATTATTCCACCGAGCGCTCACAAGAAACAGGCTACCAACAATATTACCAGAATTAAAAATCGGAGATTTCACAATCTCACGTGAAACAGAAACGAAGTTCCTGGGAATTATACTTGATGAAAATCTTACCTGGCGGAAACACATTGAAACTGTAAGCGTAAAACTTTCAAAATCTATTGGTGTCCTTTATAAAGCTCGACATCTCTTAAATAGAAACATTGTCTAATAAATTTATATTTTTCATTCGTACATAGTCATATAAATTACACAAATATAGTTTGGGGCAGCACTAATAAATCTAAACTTGAATCGATATATAAACGTCAAAAACACGCTGTAAGAACTATTCTTTTCCAAGACAAATTTACGCATAGCAAATCACTACTACAGTTTATAAAGCTTTAAATATTTTCCAGATAAATATTTTTCAGAACGTATGCTTTATGTATAAAATGAAAAACAAATATATACCCCCCCCCCCCCCCCCCTAATTTCTAACATGTTTTAAGTAAGAGAAAGTAAATATTCAACCATGTCATTTGGTCAGTACTATCCACCATACAGGAAAATTAAGGCCAGTCTGTTTTCAACTTCATATCGTGGTCCATATATCTGGAATAGCATACACAAAATTGATAGATTTGTACTTGACAATGAGCAATCCTTTAAATGTATTCAAAACAAAGTAAAAACATTTAGATCTTTATTTATCTTTTGCAGGCATTCATTATATAATATTTAGCTTTTTTTACGTAGGTTATTTTAATTCTCTTTTCATGCATATTTTTATATATAAGCGTCTTCGTAGCAAGAACATAATATGTTATTTCAACAGGTTCTCAATGATAAGACTAGTTATTTGTCTTCTGTGTGTTTCCTGGTTTATAAAGGTGTTTAGTTAGATAGCATTATTACATATTTTTAATCTTGTAACAAATAAATTTATTTGAATTTAATACTGTAACATTTTACTACTGTAACTACCTTGTTTACGAAAAAAAAATGTCTATCTAATCAGAATTACGCCGATCACACCTCGTGTCATGCCATAGGGTCCAATTAAATTTGCAGTAGAAAGTTACATCAAAATTTTATTACAATTCTCAGAGGAAGACGGTTCAAATCTATTCAAAAAGGGGCGGTTAATTAAGGATGGGCATTTAACAATCTTTTTTTTTTCGTGACTGAAATGTTTTTGTCATCATTCGTGCTTAATTGAAGTCGCAGGAAGTCATTTCTCTTGGATATAAAAAGATTCTTTATGCTAATTTTAATACAATATGTATGCGTACGGTTTTCAACTGTATTGTTTTTAAAATTCGTTAGTGATATAGCTCGGTTTATTGAATTGTGAAAATACAGCCATGGGTAAGTTTACGTTCTTTGTAGCTCACATTTTATTTCAGTAGTAAATATCCAGTCCAGAAAAAATAATAATCAACTACCATCTTTGGCTAACTAAGGGGTTTTGTGGTATTTTAAGAAACAGAATATCAACAACAACTGTCAACTTTGTTCCCAGGGCTTGTTAGTTGAACCTGCAACCATCTAACTTGGCGTGAGGACGAAGTTGCACGAACTTCATGTAATCCCAATGTACAAGTGAAGTTTGTGGAGTCAATTTATTTAGAACCTACTTTACCACTGGATGGAACTCAAAGAGAGGATGGAAAAAAGTATTAGATGCCAAATTGACACGTATTATAGTTATAATTGGTTAAACGCTAAAACAACGTCTAAATTTGACATATACCTGCTGATGTCAACATTTCTGTGCAGAATGCCAAAAAAGAAAAAAATTATTTAACTTGACATACAATATCAAGTTTTATCATATTTTCCTCAGATATTTCACTAAAGTAGGGGGGAAATAAGTTGGATGTCGTATATTCTGGGATGCAATGGTGTGTGTGTGTGTGTCAGTCTGTATCAGGCAAATTGGATGTCTTCATTTTCCTTTGATGTAGCCAAAAAACTTATGTCTCAAATGTTAAATTTTATGACGTTACGGCGCGACGTCAATAAGACTCCTTTAACGTCAATATTTTATATTAAATTAATGAAGCCATTACAGTAAACTTAAAACTTTGAGGCCAAATAACTTGGAAACGAGGTGGTGACATCAATGATTTTTCACCGCATGCGTAACTAAGGACCACCTGGGACCAATTTGGGTAAGTTTCCCAAACCTGGGTCCCCGAATCCGTTTCGGAATGAACGGGTTGATGACGTCATCAAAACACCTTTTAACCTCAATATCTCTGCAACCGTTTGTCAAAGAAACATGATCCTATGCATTTTCTTGATCAGCGTTTCAAGATCTATACGATATACAAATACAGGTATACAAATTTCTAAAGAAAATCTTTTTGGTGTTTTGGCGGGTCCTTAATTTTTTAACCCTTATATCTCTTTAATCGTTCGTCGAAAACATATGATCCCATACATTATTTTGATCAGCATTTCAACCTCTACACATTACAGGCAAAGAATAAACCAAATTTCGCCAAATTTTCTTAAGAAATCTATAAAAATCTAAAAAAATCCAAAACATCTAAAAAAACGATTTATCCATTGTCATTCTGCCTAAGTTGATTTCTCCACGGGCCTTATTGACTAGTAAATCAAATAATGCACATTAACGTTAGTATTTTTAAAAAAATGTTATTTTACAAAGTTTTAAATCTTTTGTTGTTACTAGAACGGTATAACTTAAGGAAGGAAAGTATATAACACAAATGAAAGACCTTATTTTGCATTTTCCCTGATCTCCAACCTGTTCATAATTTTCCACTAAATTTAGTTCATGAAAAAATTCGCTTTAGCCATAAAGTCTATTACAAAACATATTGCTTTTTTTAAAGAATTAAACTTTATATATTTATACTTTTTAGTCAAACCTTGTTTTCTAAAAATCGCTATGTCATTAACATCAGACTTTTTATTGGCCCAAGATATGCTGTATTTGATGAAGCACGGTAACGTTATTTTTGCGTCGGGTGAGCATATATATTTATTCATATATAAGCTTTACACGCACTACTTTCTATCTTTCATTGAATTGTATCACAAATTATTTATAAATATCGCCAATATATACACTTTGGTATTAATTGTTGTTTGAAACGTCTGTCCAACAAATTGAAAAGAGATTTTAAGTAATTTTTATATCTTACTTTAGAATGTGAAAACCAAAAGTTAAAACATTGAAGCTATTAATTAAAACATCTAGTAATTGACTCAATCAAGCCATTAAAACTAAGATTTTATTACATGCATCTCTTTTAAATGAAGACAAAAAGGGTCCTTCTGACATAAAAATTCAAAAATCTCTTATGGAATTGTATACTAAAATTGTACACGTTTATGCATTCGAACGTCAGATTCAAATATTTTAAAATTCGAACGCTTGACTCACATATGTTTTACTTGAATCGAATGTTCACAAAGATCAAACTCATTCAAGGTCAAAATCAGACAAGGACAGCATAAAAAGTTAAACTACACTAAAACTAGGTACCAAATGAAGAGGATGGCCACCAGAAAACGTATAATAGAGCCTATAGAATAAAAAATAAAAAATCATGCAAGCTAAATATGCAGTCAGGAAAAGAATCGCTAGAAAAACCTGAAGTCAAAGATTACCCATAGAAGCAGTTAATAAGACTTCAAAAATAAAAATGATGATCCAAACTGGTAAGGTTTCTTTTATAAATATACCAAAGGGTATAAAGACAGATTTTATAAGGGAATTTATTCGATTCAGTCAAGTTGTCAGACCACTGAGTTTCTTCTCAAAAAGGTTGGAATCTTTCTATTGAAATCAAAAGAAGCAAAAACAAGTTAAAAGTCCATGACAAAAACAAGTTAAAAGTCCATGACAAAACTAGTCAAGTCATCTGGAGATTTAATTCCAGGTTTAAATATTGTGTTGCAATTTTACTTTTCCATAGATCCAGTAGATCCGCAAAATAAACATCAACGCCCCGCAGAGTTCCTTTTTCAGGTTTAATTACCAAGCTGAAAAAAGTCTGAGCAATGGACTATTCGGAAATTACTAGCAATCATTAACATATAGAAAAGTCCCAATGGAAGAATGATCAAGAATTAAAAGGGCACACCAAGGACACTCTTTCAAAGTCTGCCAACAAATGAGACAACAAGGATTTCCTACATCCAGTAGCTAAAACGATAACATCATATCCATACTTTAATTTAAATACCTGTAGCTCTGGCTGGTCGTCGGAGGTATTTCAAGCTCCAACGCCAAAAGTATTTTTAAAAAATACGCCTACAGGTTGGTTTCCATTAAAGTTGGTAATTGTTGTGAAACAAAAAATTCCCTACAATCAATACAACATTTGTTATGCAACATCTCTTGTGTAGCTATGTACAACGTGTTTGCAATGAAGTTGTAACAGCGGATTTTGTACAACTGTTGCTCAGCAGTTTTCATGTTAATAAAAACCGACTTAAAAGACGGCCTTACTAGACTACGCCTCTTTCTTATAACTACGATGGTTTTTTAAAAAAAACAACCCATACCGAACAAATAAAAATGAATAAAAATAAAAATTTATTGAAATGACGAAAATGAAAGGAAAAAAAATAACCCATAACAAAATTTTACCACTGATAAAGGAATTACAGGTGCCAGGTGTATGAATGAAGGTGCGTAAATGCAGCTATTTTTCATGTTAACAAACATGCATTATTGAATAGCAAAAACATAACAGAACTGGAGATGAACATACAAGAATATAGAGAAAATGGAGATCACAAAGATTGACGAGATATATTCGTAGGATCTGACAGAGCAAAAAAATTCAGCCCTCAAAAACAAAACATTGGAAGTTGACAGGTAGCTATGTTGCCTACCCTTTAAAGCTTGCGAAAAAAATAAGAAAAGGTCAAGTCGTTAGCTATTGAAAAGTTTTAACGATAATGTTTTCCTAATGTGATGCAATGTGATGAATAAAAAAGTTTACAAATCAAAGTAGATTTTCAGTCTTGTTCGACTACTGCCATATATACAAGCCATGTATGACAAAGGCTTCACGTTAAGTCAGAAGGTTAAAAGACATTTTGGAAAGTTGCTTACCACCTGGTCGTAGAGATAAGTCGTTAAAAAAAACAAATTACGAATATGAGAACTTAAGTAAAAAACGATCCAGAACGTAACATAATGCAAAAGAGGGCCGAATTTCAAATTCGTCCACTAAGCATTGTTTCTATAAAAATATGCACTGTGAACTTGTCAATGATTTCAAACCGACTTAGGATTCAGGTTACTTTTAAAATCTTAAGCCATACCCGTTTTTGCTTATGTCAGCCCTCTTCCCTGATTTTTTGGACCATAGCAGGCCGAAGCGTTAATTGTTCTTTTACTTGGTCATAATTGCAAATAATCCAATTAATTTCTTAATTAGCTACGTCTAGGACTGAACTGCACAAAGATAAAAAATTTTTGTATCAAATGCATTAAAAATTCTATCATGTCACCATTTCAACTACACTTTCATCTTATTTATGTTGGGTAACAAGAAAAAAAAACCATTACGTCTACAACCAGAAAAAATTGTGGATATTACCTACTTGAATTAGTGTACTCAAGTAAATTTGTAATCTCATTAACAGAATTGACATTAGTAAGATACACGCTTTCCTTTGTATTTTTAAAGTTTTTTGGTTGGTTGGTTTTTAGGTTTATGAGTTTAGTGCTATCAGGATGCGTTGTTCTAGGTCATTCTTGCATTTCCATTTAACAAATTAAAAAAGGCATTAAAATAAAGCTCAAAAAAGGCAAAGAGGAAAATATTAGCAAATATTTTCATTAATTAACAGCTTCAATGGTTGCAATATATTTATATGAAATTTTAGCTTGAAAATTTTTTATCATCTTAAAAGGGCTATATTGCTTACAATTCTTTGTCCTAGAATTACTCCCAGGAAATAAATGATGAATGTAATATTTCTTCTATACTATTAAGTTTTTATTTTAATATAAGTTTACTGAAAAAAACCTAACCTAAGCTGCAAGAAGACCAAGCTATGTATGAACATAATAAAATTAGCATATAAAATGATCAAATAATTTACCAATATAGAATGAAAAAATAAGTCAGAGGAAGTAAAATACTTCTTCAGCAACCACTCTAATTCTTTCTGATGACGCAACATTCAGCGTGACACAGACTATCATTTCAAGTTGATGTGAAGCAGCATTTTCAGCTTTTCTACTTCTACCACCAAACTAAAATATATAAAGAAATGACGGCCAGATTAGGAACACACTTGTTATATCAAAGAAAATAATACACATCTATATGGCATATCCAATCACTTTGTTGCAGTGGAAAAGAAGAAGTTGCAAGTAACAACACTTGCAATCTTAGAAATAGAAAGTAACATTGTCTGTCTTATTTATCTGAAATCTTCACTTACCCCTTAATCCAATCCAATTCACATCAGACAGTGGAACAATAAACATAATGCAGACATTTTCTTCATTTTAATAACATCAATGACTTGCGTACCTATATGCTTTACCATATGTAACACAACAGAGAGTAAAGATAAAAAATTCTTGCAGTTCTTCATCGCATTGCCTGGTCTTAAGTAAGTGTAGGGACACACAATCAACAAAAAGTATCTTCGTTATTAATTTGTTACTTAGGTTGCAGAGGTTCACCTCTATGCTCGTTTTATTTACTTAATAAAGAATTTAAAATATTTAGAGAGATTAGTTCGTAGATAGTTACTTCCAATGCATATCGTTTTCCAGATGTGGACAATATCAATAATTTCTTTTAAATCTGTGAACTTTTTATCACAGTAGGATTTTTTTTCTTATGATAACAGTCACATATGCCAAACACACATCGCCATTCTAAATTTAACACCATTATTTTCTCTTTTTAACTTCAAGTGTGAATTCTTTTCATCTGCATGCCAGTATAAATCTTGTAGGTTCAATACAACATATCAACTTTAAAACCAGTGGTCAAAATAAAATAAAAATGACTTTTTGTATCCTTTATTATAACCTGCAAAGAAACATTAAAAACATTAAAATTAACGTTTTTAATATCAACATTCATCACAACAATGGGCAACAAGAAAAATGGCGTCGAATTTGTGTGATAGACGAAGAATAAACTTTCGTTTGAAAAACATTAAAAAAAATTCTATAGATGGTTATTCGAATGTTCTGTTTTCTTTTTGTACATGTTGTTGTGCCCCAAATTGTAATATTGCCCCAATTTGTAATACCTGTCCCAATCTCTATTATAATAGCCGTCGTCTGTCTGGCGTCAAAAGCGACTTGTGTTAACCACGCACGAAATACTCGCCCGCTGTTTGCTTTATTTTTTCTTTCTGATACTTCTATTTGTATTCTAACAAGATTGCAGTTTCTTTTAAAAGTACTTTCGGGTATTTTTTCTATTTGTTTACATGTTTATTCACCTATACTTTATAGTTAGCTAGCTAGCTAGCTAGCTAATCTACCTATTCAGCCACCTAAAGGTTTGTATTAGTTTTATTTGCCTATTACTGTCACGTTCTCTAGCCATATATTAATCTTAAACAAAATCAATTTTAAGATTCTGGCTACCAACGTAGATGTTAGCTAACATTTCTGATTTTTGTGTTATCTTCGCCAATCTGATTTTTACTTGGTTGTGACTGGGGTTAGCTACCTATAGCTAAAATGTAAAAGTAACCAAATACAGTTGGCTGCAACAGAATTTTTAAGTAATCTTTTTCATACTAAATGCAATTAAGTAGTTAGCTACCACTTTACTGTAATATAAACTTTAGCAAAAGTCAAAAGTTTATTAATGAGACATGGAGTACCTGTACTATGTGCCTATCCCGTGTTGTTAAACGACGGTCTGTTTCCTGTGTTTTTATTTAAACTGAAGTATTTTGGAAAAGGCTATTAAGCTTATAGGTATGTGCGACACATTTTACCTGTACTAAGCGCTAAGCTCAGTGTTAAAACAACGGACTGTTTTTTTGGAAAAGACTGTTACGCCTAGGCGCATGTGCGATATGGTTTACCTGTACTAAGGGGTCAGTCCACTGTGACAATTACTTTTTAAACTTTCTCGGTAATCACCCCTGTAGGGATGTGCAACACTGTTTACCTGGACTAACCGCTCAGCCCTATGTTAGCAATGGACTGTTTATTGTGTTTTTATTAAACAGAGTCTGCGAGAAAGTTTTTTTCAAAAGGGTATTATCCCTTCTGTGTGTACAACACCGTTTAACTGTACTAAGCGCTCAGCCCGGTGTCACGATTAATTTTTGAACTTTAAAAAAAACTTATTCCACAAAATAAAATAATATTGACTGATTGTTTTTGCTATGACAGGGTAACAACGGTTTGTAAACACTATTTTTATTTCAGCTACCGTTGCGGGAAAGTTATTTTTTGAAAAACATGTTACAGTCGCAACACTATATTGGTGTATGCGCTTTACTTGATTTACGACATATACTGCATACCAGTACAAAAGCACTCCACCTGATCGTGTGGCACAGTTTACGGCTCTTATTAAGCGCTCCACAGAGTGTTCAACGCCAGGTAACACCTTGACTTGTGGCTTAACCCGGCGTTTCGACGCCGGGTCTCCCGGCTAGTCTCTATAATACTTTAAGGGCAGAAACTTTCGCGGGCATTAACTTTCGCGTGTCAAAAAAAGCGCGAAATATTTGACAAAAACTTTCGCGTTTGGCGATTTTTGAAACAAATTTCGCGGAAAAAACTTTCGCGAATTCAAAACAAGGTTCGTATTCGCGTGAAAAAACTTTCGCGAATGGGGAAAATCCAAGAAAAAAATTTATTCGTTAAATCACCTCTAAAGTCTTTACCGTAATCAAAAATGTATAAAATATACAAGTTTAGGCTAAGTAAATTTAATTATCTGCCTCTTCCCATTCTGAGTCAGTATCGTCGTCACTTTCTTGAATCTTGCTTCCACATAACGCTTCAAATTCCTCCACTGTGACATCACAAATTGCTAAGAGATGGCTATCATCAGATTGCTCAACATCATTACTCAGTTACTCAGCATCGGATCTATATCTTGGAAAGGATCAATAGATGGCATTTTTGCTTGAACCGAGTTCTAAGGCATCAAAAATACCAGCACTTTTCCATCCACTATCGATAATTTCTTTCCCTTTCGGCATGCTCATGTGGTTGTAGAATTCCACAATCCAACCGGCGTGAACAGGTTTAAGTTTGGACAACTGTAACCCTACTTGGACGTCATCAATCTCCACATCATTAGTACAAGGAGGACTTGAAATAAAATGTCAAGCTGTGATCGAAACACGAGCTACTATTCTTCAAGCGAAATTAACATCACGTTATTTAGATCTAGTTAAGGATCTCTACACGGAACCAACAGAAGACATAGCGGTTGGAAATCTGTTCAATTTCGTCATGACGTTGCCACCTACAGTCGTTACACCGCAAGCCCCCGGCAAAAGGAAGAAAAAGTCTGCATCCACAAGCATACTGTTTTCACTACTGATTTCAAATAATCGGGACATCCGAGAAATGCTCGCAGCTCCAAAGAAGAAAAAAACACCAAGTGTTATTGTAGTTGACGACGATTAAAGTAGAAATAAATCATTACTTTTGAAAATTGCCCCGTTTTTATGATTTTTTTTATGGTGAAAAAACTTTCGCGTTTTGAAAAATATCCATGATTTCGCGTGAAAAAACTTTCGCGTTTTGATGATTTAGAATTTCCAAAGGCATAAACTTTCGCGAAAATGACCAAAAAACGCGAAAAACGCGAAAGTTAATGCCCGCGAAAGTTAATGCCCCTAAAGTAATAGCCGTATTATGTGTGTTCAAAATGGTTGCGCGCAGTTTTTTCGGAAAATTATCGCGGGCCCCGATTTTTACGGACCTCCGTTTTTTGGTTGGACGCATCTTAATTTCGGAATAATTACGGAATCACGCCGGAACCGGATAAATAACATGACAGAGGCCATTTCAGTATGGAAGTGATGGTGTCAAGTTTGCAGATCTGTTTGACCTTTTTGTCTTCTATAAGCTTTTTACTTTTGTAGTGTTTCTTTTCTTTCTGTTTTCACATGTTAAGGCACATATATTTACGGGTTTTTTTGCCCACATACAAATCTTAAATCATCAATTTTAAGAGTTTGGCAAGGAACGTAGATTTTGAATCAGCTTGGCTAGCTAGCTAGCTAACTTAGCTTTACTTATTCCTGTTCTTTTGACGTTTTTATTCAGTTTGGCATACTATTATTCATTCATAATTAGTGTTGTGGCTATCTATTTAGCTCTTTAGCTACCTCTAACTTAAAAGTGACAGTAGCCAAATACAGTTTGGGGCTAGGTTTTACAATACCACCTATAGAAATATACCAACCATATAAATAATGATACGATTGCTACAATGCAAAAAAAAAACAAAATAAAAAACCCGTTTTATAAAACGGACATCCCGATTTACTTGATGCAAAGATTATTTAAAGTCAATCTGGACTATAACAAAGTAATGAACCAAGAAGTCGCTAATTTTTTGAAAATAAAGGCCGCGTCTATTGGTACCAATGCTGCGTATATCTTAGTACCGATGTTGAACACGATAAACTACTTGCTGGCTAATGGACAAGCAATGATGGAAATACGATCCGGTTTTAAAACAAATTTGAATTTATTATCAATCTTTGTTGGACCACCAAGTACAGGAAAGTCACCTGCTTTTAAATGCGCTGTGACAGAGCCATTAAGAAACCTAGGTGTAGATGAGACTACCTTATAGTCAGAAATTTTCGCGACATTTTAATTTCGCGATAAAAATTTTGGGACAATTTCGCGATTTTTATTTTCGCGATTCGTTGCCTTGAATTTTTTTCGCGACATTTAATTTTCGCGAATTTCATAGAGTTACGGAGTGGAGGAAAAACAAAATATGATTTTTAAGTACGTTTTTCTACTCTAATAATGACATCTGTAAAAGGAAGCTTTTTTTCATAAAAGGTCAATGTTATAATCAATAAGGTAGCGGAAGAACCTTTGTTTTTGATCAAGCGAGGATAGTACAACCTTTCAAACTCGCCTCGGCGTTTGCCTAAATAATGGTATTGACGTTAAGGAAAATGTCGAAACGAAATCCCATACTGTCTTTTAGACCCATGTCCTCCGACCTCTTCTGGCCTTTGGTATCTGGTTAGGAATGTCACTAGGGATAAAAGAATTAAAACTGAAGAGATTTCATAGGTGTCAGAGTTAGACAGGAAAGTTTAAAAAAAGAGGAAATTTCATAAAAAAGGAGATCGATGATTTATAACACAAAATGCCATTTAGGTTAACAGGCAAACCGCCTTCTAAAATTGTGTTTAAAAGTGCATTTCTTCCTTAATTTTCCCGGGTTTTATCAAACTGGGTATCACCAGAATTATTTTGTTGCGAAAATTTTACGTCTGCTACCCTGTGGAGTCTAAAAAATGAAGAAAAAAAGAAAATATTTCGCGGTTTTTATTTTCGCGATTTCGTCAATTAAATTTTTTTCGCGGCATTTTAATTTCGCGAAAATGCCCCAAAATCGCGAAAATCGCGAAAATTAGTTGTCGCGAAAATTTCTGACTATAAGGTATAATTAGTAACACCACTAGCAGCGGACTAACAAAGTTATTGGCAAATAAAGGCAGAGCTTTTATTGCAAACCCAGAAATCGACTATCGGCTATCAACAAAATTCCTAATAATAATTATGCTAAATACAGTCAGGTGGCTGCAGCTTTTATTACTGTTATGAAAATTTATTCTGCAAAATAAAATAGCTGAGTAATTTTTTTAACTGAACCGGGTTAACGCCAGGCTGTTCACTGATTTTTTTTAAAACTAAAGCGATAAGGATTTTTGGAAAATGGTATTACCCCTATGCTCATGTATGACACGATTCACCTGTTAAGCGCTCAGCCTGGTGTTAACGACAGGCTGTTTCCTGTGTTTTTATTTGAACCGTTGTGATAAAGTTTCTTTGGAAAATGTTATTACGCCTAATAATCATGTATGACATGATTTAACCTGCTAAGTGCTCAGCCTGGTGCTAATGACGGGCTGTTTCCTGTGTTTTTATTTAAACCGTTGTGATAAAGTTTTTTTTGGAAAAGGGTATTATGCCTATATGCCGTTCAACTCTGTTTAACTGTACTAACCGCTCAGTCATGTGTTAACAATGGACTGTTTCTTGTGTTTTTATTTAAACAGAGGCTGCAATGAAGTGTTTTTCAAAAGGGTATTATCCATACCCGCATGTGCGACTCCGTTTAACTGTACTTAGTACTTACTTTTTAACTTTCACAGTTATTCAGCAGAATAAAATAATAGTGACCGGTTGATTTTGCTATGACGGGGTAACAACGGTTTGTAAACTCTGTTTTTATTTCAGCTATCATTGCAGGAAAGTTGTTTTTTGAAAAATATGTTACAGTCGCAACACTACAATGGTGTATGCGCTTCACTTAATTTACGACATACTGTATACCCGTACTAATAGCGCTCCACCTGACCATGTCGCACAGTTTGCGGTTCTTAAAGCGCTCCTTAGGGCGTTCAACAACAGTTACTTGTGGCTTAGCCCGGCGTTTCGACGCCGGGTCTCCCGGCTAGTCTCTATAATAATAGCCGTATTCTGTGTGTTCAAAAGGGTTACCGCGTCTCAGAACGGAAACACGAAATGTGATATATAAAGGACGGGCGACCCCGTGGATTTTTCCACGGGCTAACGACTAGTCTCTATTATAATAGCCGTATTTTGTGTGTTCAAAATGGTTGCGCGCAGCTTTTTTCGGAAAATTAGCGCGGGGCCCGATTTTTACGGACCTCCGTTTTTAGGTTGAACGCAGGTTAAATTCGGAATAATTTCGGTTGACGGTTAAAGATGGCGGACGTCTCCAATGCCGATTGATCGGAACGAAGTAAATGATCCGTCATGCAAGTTTCAATTAAGTGTCAAAACGCGAAGAATTAATTAAAGTAACGACGAAACATCATTTTCACAGTTTATTGGATAAAAATGGTTAAAAGAGGTCATACGCAACCATCGTCATCGAATTGATAGTGTTGAGCAGAGTCAAGAGACTTTTCCGTGTATGAAATGTCACCGAAAGTTTAAAACGTATAGAGGTTTGGTACAGCACTTGAAGTATTGTAAAGCGTTGACACAGAACATTGCACAAACACAACAGGATACAAATCAACAACGAAACGTTCCCGAAGACGCAACTTCATCTCAACATCATTTTGCTGATGCTCCAGAAAAGTTTTATTGGAGTAATGTTAAAGGAAGTGAAGCAGCCAATGACATCGAGGAATGTTACAGCAGAATTGTTTATTGGAAACGAAACTTGTTTATGCTGCCTAATGGAAACGCAGGTAAATCCTACATACGTGAGACCACAAGATTGCTCAATGCGTGGATTGAAAACACACCTTTAAGAGCTATAGCATTAGAAGCTATACATATCATGCCTGCTCTGCTGCTGCAAAAACCATCACAAGCATCGAAATCTAAGGAGCACGTAGAAGCATTAAACAGACGTCTAACACAATGGTTTAAAGGAGATTTTATGAGCTTAATGGATGAGGCACAGACGATTCAAAGCCGACTACCTAAAGTAATAAAAAAGCAAGATATTGCAGTTATTTCAAGGAAGTTCCGGAACCATATGCAAAAAGGAGATGTTCATAAAGCGATTAATGTGGTGACGAACAATATAACTGAAGGAATACTTCCTTTGAATGACGAAACTCTTGAAATGCTACGACAAAAACATCCTGAAGGAAGTGAATCATACGAAGACACGCTGATACAAGGTCCGATCAAATCAGTTAATGCCGTTGTATATGACGTCATTGACGAAGACATGATAATGCGAGCAGCGAAGACAACAAAAGGCGGCTCCGGACCATCTGGAATGGATGCAAATGGATGGATCAAAATCATAGCGTCTAGAGTTTATGGCGACACTGGAACAGATTTACGGAAAGCGATAGCTAAGTTTGCAAGAAGACTTTGCCATGAAGAAGTAAACGATAATTCTTTAGAGGCGTATTTAGGATGTCGTCTTGTTCCTTTAGACAAGAACCCTGGTCTTAGACCTATCGGAGTAGGAGAGGTTTTAAGACGTATTATTGGAAAAGCCGTGATGTACGCATCAAAGAATGATGTTATTGAATCTTGTTCAAAAATTCAGATGTGCTCCGGTCATGAATCTGGGTGCAAAGCTGCTATACATGCAATGAAAGATGCATACTCTAGTGAAGAAGCTGAATGTGTCTTATTAGTTGATGCTGCAAATGCCTTCAATAGCTTGAACCGTAGTGCAACACTTCATAATACCAAGATCATTTGCCCGATTCTAGCAACATACATCAACAACTGCTACATAAAGCCTGCGAGACTTTTTGTGATTGGTGGAACTGAACTGAGTTCAAGAGAAGGTACCACTCAAGGCGACCCGTTGGGGATGGCCATTTACGCAATAGGACTCACACCATTACTTGATAGAATGAAAAACATTGCTGATATTGATATGAAATTGGTAGCTTTTGCTGATGACTTAATAGCTGTTGGAAATTTTTCCACCATTCGGAAATGGTGGGACGAGCTCATTGTGGAAGGCCCAAAATTTGGTTACCAACCACAGCCAAAGAAATCATGGCTAATTGTGAAAGATAAGAACATTGAAGGAGCAAAAACACACTTCAAAGAAACAAATATCCAAATTACATGTACAGGAGAACGACATCTCGGAGCAGTTATTGGCAGTGAGACTTTTCGAAAAGAGTACGTTGAAGACATTGTCGCGAAATGGGTGAAAGAAATCACACTAATTTCAGAAATAGCTGTTATCGAACCACAAGCAGCTTACACATGCTATGTTAGTGGATATCAACATCGCTTCACATACTATTTACGGACCATCCCAGAAATATCATCATTACTGCGACCAGTGGAAAGTGTAATGAAACACCAACTGCTGCCGGCGATTACTGGTGGTCATATTGTAAACGATGTAGAGAGGGAGCTAATGTCCTTGCCACCACGTCTCGGGGGCCTAGGAATAAAAATCCTTGAGAATGTTTCTGACACAGAATACGAGAATTCTCGGAAAATGACGACGGAGCTCGTAAATATTCTTCTCAGACAAAATGAAAATGCGAACGAGATCAGCAAAACGAAAAGCCAAATAAAGTCTGAGAGAAATAAAAGCCATCAAAATATTCTACAAGGACTATTGTCACAAATGGATGAAAGTGCTAAGAGGCAGAACGAAGCAAATCAGGAAATAGGTGCGTCAAACTGGTTGACGACTCTACCAATAAAAGAGAGTGGTTACTACCTCACAAAGGAGCAGTTTTTCGACGCATTGAGAATTCGATATAACTGGGAATTACCCAGGTTACCATTTGAATGTGCATGTGGCTCAAAGTTTGATCTTGCTCATGCGTTATCCTGCTAAAAGGTGGGTTTGTCACACAACGTCATAACGAAGTTCGTGATATAACTGCTCAGCTTTTGAAAGAAGTGTGTAAAGACGTACGAATTGAACCGATGCTTGCTCCACTACAAAACGAACGCTTTGACCAGAAAAGTGCGATCACATCCAATGAAGCTCGATTAGATGTTAGCGCACTTGGTTTCTGGATTCCTGGCCAACGGGTATTCTGCGATGCCAGGGTCTTTGACCTTAACGCCCAGAGGTATAGGAACACAGAAATCAAACGTTGCTATGAAAGGAATGAGCAAGAAAAGAAAAGGTCATACAACGAAAGGGTTTTGCAGGTTGAAAATGGTTCTTTTACACCTTTGGTGTTTTCTACACACGGTGGGTTAGGAAGAGAATGCAAGAGATTCTATCAACGTCTTGCTGAGTTGTTAGCAGATAAACGTGGTATACCAACGTCTATCGCTATGACGTTTGTCAGAACGAAAATTTGCTTTTCGTTACTCCGATCGACATTGCTATGCCTGCGTGGATCAAGATCATTGCGGCGGGATGTTAACATATCTGATATCGACATGTCTTTGACCAACACACTATCGGAAATAAGGGAATTCCGATAGCCGAAATAGTATTATATATATACTAGTCGATAAGGCCCGTGGAAAAATCCACTTAGGCAAAAGCCCAATGAAAAAATAGGTTGCTTTAGATGTTTTGCTGACGTCAGCAGTGCATATACAAAAAAAAAATGTTCTTAAAATCTTACACCAAATATCAAATGTCAAATAGCATTAAATCCTCCACACAAATCTTACACAAAATAAAAAAGAACAGCATGCAAGGTGCAAAATCTAGTTGATAAAAAGTTACAACAACGACACTCACAACATCAACACTCACAACACCCACCAAACCGACAGTAAGAATACCGACAGTTACAACACCGACAGTCACAACACGGATAATAACAATGTTAGAAATAACGCATCTCAAATATGTACATCTTATAAGTGATATGTTGAAAACCCTCAGTATTTTATTCTGAAATGTCAAAAAGGAGGCCTGCAAGAGTTAGCACAAATCAACAAAAATAAGTTCTTTACACATTTTAAATATTGTCTTTCCCTTAAAACCTTATACAAAAATATGAAAAAGCCATAGTTTGGAAAACATCAAATTTAAATCTAGAAAAATCAGTCACTTCGGTTGCATACCATCCTCTCCCGCAAAAATTTACACAAAATGTAAAAATCAACCAGTTAAGAACACAAAAATTTTATTTTTTAGTATGATGATCCATACTGCCCTTTACCAACAATTTTAAACCTAAATGTCAAAAAATCAAAAAGCAAAGAATAAACTTGAATCAACAAACATTGTATATATACGGTTCATAAACAAAAGTTTACACAAAATGTAAAACAGATCGGTTTTTGAGAAACACATCTAAATCAACAAAAATAAGTTCATTCAGCATGTCGTATATTGCCATTACCCATTAATCTTCCACAAAAAGGTTATGAAACACATCAAAATTTAAAAAAATCAGTCATTTCAGTGTACACAGTCTTCGCGTTTAGATTACAAAATATAAACAACAAAAACAGTTTCAGTCAGAACATTAAGTAATTTTTTTATCATCAGCAAACATTTATCCCTACAAAATTTTGTAACATTCTCAACAAAAACAAAAACGTGAAACCATGGAATTTTCTTCCAGCAAAAATTACATCACATACAGTTAGTTCTCCCAAACAATAGTTTATAATACGAAATATAAAGACAAAGTTGTTTATATAGTCTGAAGATGTACTTACACTGTACGAAAAGCTTAACAAATAAATACTTTTTAACTTTCAAACTCGTTTTATTTTTTTCTTAATTAGTAAACTATGGCTGTTATTTTTACCGATAGAGACGTCAGCTTTACAACAGCTTACAGTGAAGTCAGATTCTATACAAAGATTTGTTCTTTCAGTATATATATTGCATGTGGTCTATTTCCACAAAAGTTTACACAAAATTTCAAAAAACAGCACTTTGCAACACAAACAATATGAACTGACAACCATACCATCCTCTCATAAATATTTTTAACTCAAAGTCATAAACCCATGTAAATTTCTAATGTAATTTCAATAACCCCTGTAAAAATAACTTGGCATTTTACACCACGTAGCCTGACAAAAGTTTAACAGGATGTCAGAAACAAAACAATAAAAAATAACTTAACACACGCACTTTAAATTCTACAAAATTTGTTCCACTTGTGATTTTGCAGGTAATGTGAAAAAAACTATACTCTATGGGCATTAACATGAGTCACACTATCCTAAAGGTTCAAGAAAGATTTTGTAGCTAGCTTGCTACATCATAATTCGTGTTCAAAAAAGAAGAAAAGTTTGACTAAAGGTAGCTATAAATACCTAAAAAAAAGAGGAATAACAACATAACTTATAGGTTAGAGCTAACTATGGGATGGAGCCTTCTTGAAGCTAACATTAGCTAGCTAACGGTAGCTAGGACACCCAGTTAAATATACTTAAGCTGGGGAGACTTAGCTACGTCTATAGCTAGCCATTTGTGCTTAGTAAAACACATAATAAAGGAAAACAATAGCTATGTAAAAATTATGACATTTGCAGTTAGTTCAACAAACCAGAATTTTCTATTTCGCCAGCACATTGTAGCCAGCTAACAGCTTTATGTAGCATTTTGAATTTTAGGACAAATACATTAGTTACGCACCAGGAGATACATTAATTATGCATAAAAAACAAAACAAAACACGCGGTAAACTTTAAGATTTTTTTTGAGAATACGATTCTCCTTGACAATTTTAAGTGTCCTACATATAAAAACGGAACGTCTAAAAATATCAAAGTTCTTACTTTTTTCTGAATTCCAAGTCACTTGAACTTGAAACGCTAGCATTAATTTTCTACTTCTAACTTTACTTTACTACTTCTAGCTCCACTCTTCACTTCCGAAGTAACTTATTGTGGCTTCCAACTTCACTTTTCTGCTTTTACTTCTACTTCTTCACTTGGACTTTTCTTTCTTTCTCATATATTCTTTTTTGAAACACTTTACCATTTCACTTTTTGCACTTTTTTGAAGACGAAGGGTCTGTTCCTTTGTTGTTGTTTTGTGTGTCGATGTTAACCCTGTTCCAAGTTATATGCTTTTTTAATCCACTCCACTTCTTCACTTTGACTTTCCTTGCTCTTAAAATCTGCACTTTTTTATGACTCGTAGGGATCGTCGAAAATAAGACATTTTTTATCCGCTTCTTTAGTTCGCCTTTTGTCGAGAACTTTGTCGAGAGATTTTTATGTTTGTTTGTTTTTACGCCAAGGAAACTTTCTATTCGAATACCGTCCCGTTCGAAAGTACGTATTTGAGCGAATCATACTGCTTATTTTCTATCACGTGGTTTCTAACGGTTGCGAGACAAATGTAAACAAAACAAAAAAACTCGACAAACTCGCGCATTCGGGTGATAAAAAATATTGCGTTTGCAAAAGTCACAGACAGACACACGGAACTGGCTTATTATTATAAGAGACTTATTATTATAAGAGATTATATATTTTGAGCGGCGGTCTCTCGCTATAGAAATAGACCAAAACAAAATTATATAAAATAACGTATGTTTGAATTTTCAAGGTATCAAGCCGAATAAACGGATGATACTATGTAATTTTATAATAACGAAAAATTACATCATTTAAAAAAAAAAAAGTCATTGCATTTTACGGGAAAAAAAAAAAAAATTCGGAATCACGCCAGAACCGGATAAACAACGGAAACATGTTTGGAGGCCATTTTTTGGTTTGGAAGTGATGTTGTGAGGTTTGTAGGTCTCCTTTCGATACTTTTCTCTCTAAATACTTTGTATCTATAGGAATATATATATTCTTTGTGTTTTCACATGTTAAGGTGAATATTTCATCACGTTTTCTAGCCATTTATAAATCTTAAACAAATCAATTTTAAGTTTTTAGCTAGCTAAAAACGTAGATTTTAAGGCAGCATCCTGCTTTTAAGGCAGCTAGCTATAGCTATCTTTATTTATTCCTATTCTTTTAAAGTTTTTATTTAGTTTGGTATATTGCTATTTATTTTTATGTTGAAGTTGGGTCTACCTAGCTCCTCTTTTAGCTACCTCTGACTAAAAAGTTTTTTCTAGCTACAACAAAATTCTTATGCTAAATACAGTTAGGTAGCTTCACCTTTTATTAGTGTCACGACTTAAAACTTATTCTGCAAAATTAAATGGCCGAGTGATACTTTTAACTGGACGGGTAACGACAAACTGTTTCTTGTGTTTTTATTTAAACCGAAGTTGCGATAAAACTTTTTTTGGAAAAGGGTACTATGCCTATATGCCCGTTAAACTCTGTCTAACTGTACTAACCGCTCAGCCATATTTTAACAATGGACCGTTTCGTGTGTTTTTATTTAAACAGAGGCTGCAATGAAGTGTTTTTCAAAAAGGTATTATCCCTATGCGCCTATGCGACACCGTTTAACTGTACTAAGCGCTCAGAGACCGGTGTCACGATAAATTTTTTAACTTTCACAAAAACTTATTCTGCAAAATAAAATAATATTGACTGATTGTTTTTGCTATGATGGAGTAACAACGGTTTGTAAACTGTGTTTTTATTTCAGCTATCACTGCAGGGAATATTTTTAAAAAATATGTTACAGTCGCAAGACTATAATGGTGTATGCGCTTCACTTAATTTACGACATACTGTATACCTGTACTAAAGCGCTCCACCTGATCGTGTGGCACAGTTTACGGCTCTTAATAAGCGCTCCACAGAGTGTTCAACGTCGGGTCACACCTTGACTTTGGCTTACCCCAGCGTTTCGACGCCGGGTTTCCGGCTAGTCTCTTTAATAATAGCCGTATTCCGTCTGTCTGTTTGTGCGCCTATTTGTCTTTTTGTTACGGAAACACGAAATGCGATATATAAAGGACGGGCGACCCCGTGGATTTTTCCACGGGTTAAGGCTAGTCTCTATTATTGCCATTTAGTGGACCGCAGGTATATAGTGTTTGTGTTGTGTATGGCAGAAAAAATTTTTCCACTCTCTACTTCGCGGGGGACTTCTGCTCGATCTTCCAACCCGGCTCTGATATAACAAAACCTATGTGTTTGGTACCACCAAGACAAAAAAAACACTCATCGAGCAAATCTTTTTTTGTCTCGGTGTCCTTGTTGTCTCTAAAGATTTGAATGCGATAAAAAATGTTAATCAAGATTCTTTTGTTATGCTAATATGGAGCTTTGTAATATGAGGCTTTGTTTGCCTCGTTTAATGTGCTTAAATGTCGCTGCAGCCCTCGTGAATTTATCTTCAAGAATAGATTTGTTTTTGTCTGAACCACGTTGTTGCTAAACCTGTTAACGGTAAGTAAGTGGAAGGATTACTTATGTCTTATATGAAATTAAACTTAGGACGGTTCCTGGTTTTGATCCAAAGGCCACAATTTAGGGATGCATCGAAATTTATAACTGGGAAGTTTTCTTGTGCCGTTGATACATTTTTTGAACTTTTTATTAATGCTGTATGTCAATACTTGCCTTCTTGTGAAGAAGGATGTTACATGTTAAGGTTGTTATCTGATGTTAAGGTACATTATGATGTCAATTATCTCTAAAGATTTCGTGTATATACGGCCATGACTAAAACTGCTTACATTTTGTTGCCTACCTGATCTGGCTTGTCGTAGTAGCTTTACTGATGTAGCTAGGGAGATAAATACTATTTTTAAATTCCTCTAAAATTACATTTACTAGCTATATATCAAGCTAGCCAGCTAGCTAGCTACACAAAATAGTACTTTAATTATATACCTTTAAAAAACCTTTGTCCTGCTTTGCTTAATTTTATCAACAAGGGTACTGATAAGCCGCATACGCCGTAAAAAGTTAGGGGGTTTCAGAGGACAACCAATAATTTCATTCATATGCGGGCGTTTGCAGCTTGGTTGGATACCCGACTCCTGTTCCTTTAAGAAAAATGGGGCTAAAATAACTTCCGAAGGTGAGGCTATTGCTATCAGGTAAAAAGATATTCGTCACAGGATTTTTTATATCTTCTGCAGAAAAGTTGTCGAAGCCTGACAAAAATTTATTGTTACATACTTGCACTGAACAGTCAAGGTGAACTAATAATTAGCCAATAATTGTTGTTACAGGCTTCTTTGTTTTCTTCACTTTTCATGCTTTTCTTGAAATCAGAATAGTGTCTTGTTAAATAACATGACATACTGCTACAGTAACACTATTATCTTCTTGGCACAAGCATTTCTTGTTCCTATTTTTGGTTTTGATTGAAGTACAACTTTATGTGGATCTATATAAATATAGATGGCTATGGGGAGATCGATAACGAAGAAATGTGTGGAAATTTAAGTCAAAAAAATTTCTATCGGCATCGGCTAACCATTCTGTTACTGGCTAATTATCAGTTCTCCTTGAGTGCCTAATAGCCAGATATTTTGTTGAAAAAAATGGACCCTAATTTGCTTGAAAAACTTTCTTGACCTTACCTAAAGTATCACAATATATTTTTCTAACATTTCTTAGAAAAGACTTGATTTTAAAAATCTCATGGAAACACCATCAATTTATTAAATTTGACAAATTTATTAATTGTGCGTTTACCCTTTTTTGTTTCAACTTGTTGAATTCAATTCGAAATTTCAAAAGTTAGATATGTTCAACTTTTTGAATTTGTCAAATAAAACAATGACCAATAAATTTCCTCAAAATCAAAAAAGGATAATAAACGATCAAATTTGTTCAATTCAATAAATCGATTTCGACAAAATAACAACAATGATATCGAAAGCCAGCTTGACTAAATTTATATACATATATATATTGATATAATATACCTTGTGCATCACATGGCATTGATTTGTATCTTTTTAATAAATTCTCACTTCAAATAAAAAAGGGAGACAATACTTTGTACTTTCTTTTTCAGATCAACTGTTATCAAACCATGCACCATCAGCATTTTCGAAAAATCTTCGAGAGAGTAAATTTTAAAGGATTTTATTGGTAAATTATCTATATAATAATACGCCAGTTCCGTGTGTCTGTAACAGGCAAAGTGGATGTGTTGTTTTTTCTAAAGAAACAACGGCGGTAACATGTCACTTTTGCTAAACGTTCGTTTTTATTCTGTCTTTTGTGTGCTTTTTGAAATTGATTTAAAAATTTTGTTTTTAAAAAGACACGGTTAATTTATTTTATTGTTCCTTTTGTGTAATTATGTAAACTTTATTACACAAAAGTCACGGGTAATTAATTTTTATTATTCCCTTAAGCACGTGTCTATTGTCTACTGTTATATGAAAAACATATTGGTTTTATTTATTCCCGCTTGAATGGAATTAACAACAAAACGTTTTGACGAAAAGAACAATGAATTTCGCTGTTTGGCCAAAACAAATCATGTGATAATATAAAGTGATTTCATTAGTTATGAATTTTATTGCATGCGAATTTAAATTTACCGTGACGGGACCTTTGTTATAAATTGTTATACGAGTAAAGTCACAGCCGATTAACGTTGTTATTATAGTGTTGTCAATTTCGTTCAAAAGTTTTAATTGTTTGCGTCTTTAAATTGAAACTGACAACAAATGATTTTGTGATAAGAAACATAGAATAAATTTTAAATGTTTTTGAGTGGATATCCCCACGGGATTTCGTTTAAAACGTTTTTTTTTTCAGCCTTCTCAATAAAATTATCAACAAACCTTTTTGTGATAAGAAGCACAATAAATTTAAGTGGATTATTCCACGGGTTTAAATAACTAGTATATAATATATACAAACTGTTTTGCTTTTATTTTGAAATTTTGTGTTAACTTTTGTGGCACAAGGATCATGCAATATACTGAAAGAACTAATTTTTGTAGAAGATTGAATTGGCTGGGGCACTTGGAAAGAATGGAGGAGGATAATTGGGTAAGAAAGTGTAGAGACTTGATAGTTCCTGGAGCAAAGCCCAGAGGCAGACCGAGAAAGACTTGGCAGGAGGTTATAAGGACAGACTTGATACAGAGGAAGTTGAGTTTAGATCTAACACAGTCTAGATCAGATTGGAAGAGGGTCATTAATATACCCCGTCCAACCCATGCTAGCATGGAAAACGGACGTTAAGCCGAGAATGATGATGATGATGATGAATTTGACTTTACACCTTGCAAGCCTTTCATATTTTTATATTAAAATAAGAAATTCAACTCTGACATTATATATATATATTCCCACATTATATATATATAAATTCCCACAAAACCCATCAAACGTTATTAACCCTGAAAATTTTAAACATTTTCCTGGTTCTTTTTTTGGTCTGCGAAGTTCTTTTCCTGCAATTATTTTGAAAATAAAGTTCAGAAATTACTTATTTTTAAAATGTAAATTTAATTTGTTTCAAATTGTGGTTTTGACATTTTCATGTAAGAGTTTGTGGGCAAAGACATAAATCAGCATGATAAAAGAACTGACTTTTCTTAATTTAGAATTACTAAACACAACCATTTTTTTACATTTAGTGTAAACTTTTGTGCGTATGGCCATATTTAATATACCAAAAGAGCTACTTTGTTGATTTCAATTTTATACTCTTTGTAAGCTATTTTTTTCTTCTTTTTGACATTTTGAATTAACTTATAGTTGTATATACAATATATATATGCATATAAAAAAATGGAATTTTGCAAATTTCTGTTTTACCACTCAATTTTTATATTTTATAAATTATTTGGGACAGAATGGTATGAAATAGACCAAAATACCTGATCTTAGTTGTTTTTAATTTACATGCTGTGCCTTGTGAAACTTTAAGGTGAACATTTTGTGGAAGACATGACATATACTGATAGAACTGATTTTTGTTGTGTTAATAGATGTTATATCTGAACCTTTTTGACATTTTATGTTAATTTGGCGAGGAAGGACCATATATACACAGAAGAAGAATTCGATTTTACACCTTGCAAGCTGTGTTTTTCTATATTTTGTATAAATTCTTACCGGGGAGGACTCTGTGGGTGCAATATACCGAAATGACTGATCCTTCTCGATTTAAATTTGATGTGTTCCAAATCATATATAGTTTTTTGAAATTTTGTGTAAGATTTAATGGGTAAGGACAAGATGCAAAATGTCAAAAAAACTGATTTTTGTTGAATCAGAAGCACTCCCTACAACCATTCTTTTTTTTACAGTTTGTGAAGCTTTTGTGGGGGAAGAGTGTATGCAGTATCATCGAAATAACTGATTTTTATTGCAAACTGTTTTTCTTTGGCATTTTGGATTAAAATATTGTTTTAGAGTGCATATGCAGTAGATATATGTACCAAAATAATTAAATTTTGCAAACTTTGATTTTGTCGTTACCTCTCATTTTTAACATTTTGATTAAACTTTTGTGGGAGACCGTCAGTATGCGAAGGACCAAAATAAGAGATTTTAGTATTATTTAGAATTTGTATTTTGTGTTGCAAATTTGGTGCAAAAATTGACATAAAATGAACTTATAGATTGATTGCTGTTGTTTAACATGACTCATTATGACTTTTATATATATTTTATGAAAACATTTGTGACAGAATACTATGTGAGATTTGAAATTTTGTTTACTTTATTGATGGTAAAACAGCATGCAAGTTGCTAAAAGGACTTTATTAATTTCAGGTTTAAACACCGTTTTTTTGTTGACATTTTGTCTAAAGTTTAGTGAGGAAGGACCGTATGCAATATATCAAAAAACGTTTTATTGCATTATAATTTATCCTTGCAATCCCTTTTTAACACCTTAGATAAAAATTTCTACTTAGGCACAATTTATTGTTTATTTTTCACATTTTGTGTCAACCTTTGGCAGGGTTTGCAATAAACTAACTGATTTTAACATATACAATGAGAGAGATTTGTGTTTGACATTGATGATCAGCTTTTTTTGTATATATGTGACGTTTTGAGTGATTTAAATTTTATGGGTGAGATGTATGTTGAAATGCTTTTGAAAACTTCTTTCCGAATAATTTTCGCAATTGTCAGATGGTCAGAGCAGTAATTTTAGTAGATTTAGATTTTAAATGTCACATATATACGGCAGTTTTTGGACACCTTTAATTTTTTGGGTCATTTATATAATAATGCAGATGTAAGATGCGCACTGCTGTATTGTTTGTTTTTTGATGGACATATATCTGCTACATAAATTAAATGAGAATACAGTGGATTCTTCCACGGGAAACAGCTAGTCTCTATAATAATACGCTAAGTGTGTCTGTGTGTCTGTAACAGGCAAAGTGGATGTCTTTATTTTCCTTTGATGTAGCCGAAAAAATTATGTCTTAAATGTTAAATTTTCTGACGTTACGGCGCGACGTCAATATTACTATTTTAACGTCAATATCCTATATTAAATTAATGAAGCCATTACAGTGCACCTAAAACTTTGAGGCCAAATAACTTGGAAACGAGGTGGTGACGTCAATGATTTTTCACCGCGTAGGTAACTAGGGACCACCTGGGACTAATTTGGGTAAGTTTCCCAAACCTGGGTCCCTGAATCCGTTTCGAATGAACGGGTTGATGACGTCATTAAAAAACCTTCAAACCCCAATATCTCTGCAACCGTTTGTCAAAAGTACATGATCCTATACATTTTCTTGATCAGCGTTTCAAGATCTATACGTTGAAGACAACGGGTATACAAGTTTGCTAAAAAATATTTTTAGTACTTTTATTAGGGACTTTGCTGACGTCAGAACAAATTTTCCAAGCCTTATATCTTATTAACCATTCATCAAAAGTACATGATCATATACATTTTCTTGACCAGCGTTTTAAGCTCTACACAATTGAGGCAACGTGGAAAGAAGGTTCTAATTTTTTTTTTTGTGGATGGGTTGCTGTCGTCATCAAAACATCTAAAACAACCTATTTTCCATTGTCCTTCTGACTAAGTGGATTTCTCCACGGGCCTTATCGACTAGTCTCTATAATAATACGCCAGTTCTTTGTGTCTGTAACAGGCAAAGTTGATATGCTTATTTTTCTTTGATGTCGCCGAAAAAATCATTGATGTTGCCGAAAAAAATATGTCTTCTTTGTCGAGAAAAGCCGCGAGTTTTGTTTGTTTACGGAGTTTGCGTTTGCGTTTGTTTGTTTGCGTTTTAAAATCACGTGATCAATTTAATTGGATGAATCTAACCACGTGATAAAATAAAGCAATTTTATTTGCTGAAAATTTAAAGTTTCCCCTGACGATCAAAACAAACGTAAAAGGTTTTTTCAAGTTCAGCAGACGAACGAACGAAGTAGGTTGCTTGCTATATACAAATATTGGAAATATCATTTATTTTGTGTGTTGTAACATGTCTTTTATTTTTGTTTAAGTAAATTTTAAGTAGAGAAGAAAGAAAAGGAAATCTTAAAAGTTGGAAAAAGTAAGAAATTTCAAATTTATCTTTGTAAAACCTAAGAATTATCATACTTTGTGCACTAAAAATCGTTCTTTTCACTAAACAAAACTATTTTTCCCGTTATTTTACGTTAGCTACATCCCTTGGCTTAGGTTGCAGTGTTTTTTACATTCTTTAGCAGGTGGCCTGTCAAACGTTTTTATAACAAACTTCTTGCATTCAAGCCTTCATGTTTCTCACAAATTTTATAGAGATTATTCCAAAAGACCCTAGGCCCAATTTTATACCTTAAAAATGTTTCTTATAAAGGAAAAGCATGTAGCCATATTAAGATCTGAGAAGAAGAAAAAGGAGACCAATTTTGACTTGCATTTATTTAATAAGCAAGGCAAATCCCTGATAAACAAAATAAAATATTCTTGCCTAATGTTTGGTTTGGTTGCTTGCAGAGTTAGCTACATCTTTCTTTCTATTATGCCTTAATTTACTAAAGTTTATTCCGGAGGAAAAGTTTCCCAATTTACACTACTGTATTAGCTAATAAATAACTAGCTAGCTATGTTTAGTTTAGTAATGAAATTTTATCTGACTTATTTCTTATCTATTTTTTAGAACTTGTGGTTCCTACTAGCTAGCTAGGCTGTGTATTTTTTCTCTATAATGTCTAACCCATTAGAGAGCAGTAACACTGACAACCCTGTACGTGGTTTTAGGCTTTTTAATAATGCTGGCAGGTTTGTGTTGCAACGCCCTGAAAATAGTCAAAGGTTAGTAGGTCTTATTATGGGCCAGCAGATGCCAGATACTCCTCAACACGTTGAACTGCCACATGAAGTTCAGGTAAATGTCATACCACGTGCATCAATTTTTGATGATGTGTCTTTAGCTAGGCGTAGACTTGCACAACGTGTCGCATCTGTGCGTATTGCTGAAATTAATGAGCAGTCTGCCAATAGACGTGCTCAGGATGCTGAACGACATGTTGTTGCACGTCAAGTGGAAAATGGTGAGCATGCTGCCAATAGACGACGTCGAAATGCTGAGAGGCAAGCTGTTGTTCGACAAAGGCAAAATGTTGAACAGGTAGTAAATAGACACCAGGCAGATATCCAAAGGCATGCTGCTGTTCGTGCTCGCCGTATTATAATATTGCACGTCAAAATGTATTGCCTAATTTATATTTTTTAGGTGCTATGGACAATATGTTGTGAATCCTAAACGTACAATAATGATGCATTTTATTTAAATGTTGTGTTGCACATGCATCTCTTTTTCTTTTGGGTGAAGTGCAAAGTCCTATGGCTTACCTTTGCGTGGTGCACTTTGTTAAGTGATTAGCATATGAACGCATAAATTTAAAAATGATTTATCGTAAACTAAGGATTAAGAAAAGAAATTTGCAACATAAATTATTTCTTAAGTCCGCTTTCTCATATATTCTGCAACATCAATTATTGCGGTTTAAGGCTATGCAAAATTTTGTGCAGTATTTTTAATTAAACTAGCTTTAAATCTCTATATATCAAAAAACAAAAAACACTTAGGAACACGCGTGTTTTGTATAATGGCCACAAAAGAGTACTTGCTATCAAGTTTCAATCCATAGTTGTACCGAATGGAATGATAGCAAACTTATATGGTCCAGTTGAAGGAAGAAGGCATGATAGTGGAATGCTAGCAATGTCTGGACTCCAACAACTTCAGTTACACTCACGATCGCCCAATGGTAATCCACTTTGTGTATATGGGGATCCTGCATATCCATTGCGAGTGCAGCTGCAAGGTACATTTAAAGGTAACTTGAACCAACAGCAAAAAGATTACAACAAAGCAATGAGCCAAGTTTGCACCTCCGTTGAATGGGTATTTGGAGATATTTCAAAATATTTTGCTTTTATCGACTTCAAAAAAAATTTGAAGATACAACTCAGCGCTGTTGGGAAAATGTATATCACTTGTGCATTGCTAACAAACTCTCACCACTTCTTGTATAAATCTATGACCTCAACGTTTTTTGGAATAGAGCCACCACATTTGGAGGATTATTTTTTGTGAACAACAGTTGTTTTGAATAAATACAGATGTCTAGACATTTTTGTGATATCTTTGTAAAAATATACTCAACAAGATATAAATACATAAACAAAATAAATTCTGAGATAAATTATTTCCATCAATGTTGTTTCTTGGATTTCTATTGAAAATCATAAAAACAAACAACAGTTTTTCTTAGAAATATATGCTTAATATTCTCTGCTGAGTTTGAGGAAGGGCAATCAAATCAATAAAACTTTTAGTGTTAAACAAAACTTAAGAACCAATATCAACAATTCCCTGCTTCAAAAATCACTACTTTCTTTGCATTATATTGGCCATAAACATATGCTGTGTCTGTTGCCGCTGTGACTCCATCTGTTCTCTAATAACTTGGATCATCTCCCGTTGTTGATTTTCAGCAGATATTTGCTGTGCTGCTTGCATTTCATGTTTTTGTTTTTTCAATTCCAACTCATCTTTTTTCAAATTTTGTTTTCTCTCACCTTTCTCCCTCAAGTATTGTATGGTATCAGTTCCAGAACTTCTAGTTTTTTTTGCTTTTTTCTCAATATCTTCACCTCCAGCCTCTGTGGTTAGGTCCTTTTTTTTTACGTTCACTGAACGTTTCTAAAGCTTTCATTCTTATGGCGGATGCTGCATTAGCTACTTTTTCATTTTTCTCTGATTGCTGACTATCTTGTTCAGCATGTATCTTTTCATACTCCTTAATTTTCTCTGAAATATCTTCCATCGCATCCATAATTTCATCAAACTCAGGAGCAATACCACTAGCTTTCAATTCTTCTCGAGTTTTATTTTCGTAACGTGTTTTTAAAATTCCAAATCTTTCACGAACAGATCTTTGATCCGCTTTAAATTGTTCCGAATCCAGCTGATTAAGTTTTCAGCAATAACTTTCCAAGCATTCCCTCTCTCTTTTGTTCGTGCTTTATATTTGTAGGGTTCAAAAAGAAGCACTTCTCTCAACAACAGTTCGTCTTTACGATCGTTCCAAACCATATGTGACCTTGAAAAAATTTGTCTTCACGTTGTGAACTTTCGCTGGACGGCTGAATAGGTGGCATCACCTTTGTTCTAAACATGCGCAGTGTTGAAAAATTACCTAATTTTAGGAAATTCCCGTCCCTAAAACTTCCCGCCCCTAATTCTTAAGGTGCCTATTAATGATGTCAATGAAGTAACATCAGATGTTAAGGTGAAGGCTTCTGCAACTTGCATCTTACTCAAGGCAACAGATGAGACTGTTGTTTTGGCAGCTGAGGTGCACACTTCGTGATTTAAGGTTGGACGTGGATCTTACAAATATTGAATGTCCGGTAAAATATCCTAGTTAAAGGGCCGGATCAAACGCCTGTACAATGAAAACCTTGAACAGCATTTTCTATTGTAGCTGTGATAAAAACAATTCCATTATCTTTACTAACTCAATGAACTCGATATTTGTTGTAAAAATTGATGACCGTCAAGAATCAATAACACAAGATTTGGATGTATTGAAATACTTAGCAAAATGTTGGATTTATTGCATGAAAGGTTCAGTTTTAATCTATCCATTGTTTGAGCAAGCACCAATGGTAGCAGTTAGGGATGATCGACAAGCTCTGGCTTCATTCGTTTGCGTGTGAAAATAATCATAGGTGGGATTTAATTACTTCCAGCATAGCATTAAAGCAACAGATAATAGTGGTAGTAGCACCTTTGTCACCACTTGCGTTTGGACACATTACAAACCAGATTCGTCACTATTATAATAATAATAATAATAATAATAATAAATATTTAAAGTGGCTAGCCCAGAAAATCACAAAAACCTATAGTTAGTGGATTGTTTCCACTGGGGGCCACTAGAACAAAAAAGAAACAAAAAATGATAAACCTTAGACTGCCTCAGCTCAATCAAACATAGTAACATTTATAATCTGTGAAAATTGAAAAGAAAAAGAATAAAAAACAAAAATTAAAAAGTTAAAAAGTGATCTCCATTAGAATTTGCCAAATACATTAGAGATGGAAGTCTTAAACGAAAGCAGACTTCCATCACAGGTCACTTGGTCTGGAAGATTATTCCACACTTTTGCAGCTCTAAATGGGAAGGCTTTTTTGCAAAATTCCGTGTTGACCAAGGGAAGTGTGAACCTGTTTTTTGAAGCTCCTCTTGTTTGATGATTATGACAGTTTTTTGTCAAAAGTAATTTTGAGCGCATGTAATCAGGAGCAATGTGATTCATGGCTTTGAAAACTAATATGGCATCGTTTTTGATGAGTAAATTATTCATTGAATATTCCCTCTCTTTCCCAAGAAAGGTACGGACACATTTTAATCGTTTTTCTAGTTTTCCCAATCTACCTTGGGTGGCACAAGCCCATGCCGAGGAGCAGTAGTTGAAATATGGCATGACAAGTGCATTAATTAAAAGTTTTTTTGTGTGAGGTGTTAAACAGGATGCAATGGTTCTAATTTTAGAATATTTAATTAGTATTTTTCTATTTATGTCATTAATGTGCTTTTCCCATTGCATTTTTTGATCAAATGTTACCCCAAGATATTTAACTTTTTCGCTCCTCTTCAAAGGAATACCCATATAGTTGATAGTTTTGTTCTCAACTTTTTTTAACTGGCTGTGGTTGCCGAAAAAGATTGTTTCAGTTTTGTCCGTATTAATAGTCATTTTGTTATTATTCAGCCAGAGGTCGACTTGCGAAAGTTCTAACTCGACCTGGGAGACAAGGGTATCCAAGGTTTTATGAGACGAAATAATTATTGTATCATCTGCATATAGATGGTGGTAGTTTGAATTGATGACAGATTTTAAGTCATCAATATACAAAAGAAAGAGCAGGGGCTGACACAGATCCCTGCGGCACCCCAACAGCGTCTTCATGAAGCAGATCTGATCCTGTGTCGTTTACAAGAGTCAGCTGCATTCGGCCCGTTAAGTAGGACTCGAACCAGTCAAAGGCAGCATCTCTGATGCCAAAACACCATAGTTTTTTTAACAAAATTTTATGATCAACAGTGTCAAAAGCTTTTTTAAGGTCAATGAGCACAGCACAAACAAAGTTATGTTGGTCGAGCTCAGTAAGAATAAAATCAGAGACATCGACTACTGCAGTTTCTGTGGAAAAGAGTTTTCGAAATCCGGACTGTCTGTCATTCAGGAAGTTGTGCTCAGAAATAAAATGAGACATTTGCTCATGCACTAACTTTTCAAAAATTTTCATAGGAATTGGCAAAATGGAGATAGGCCGATAATTAGTAGGATCTGTTTTATTGCCACTTTTAAAAATAGGCGAGACCCTTTTAGTCTTCCAACATTTAGGTACATAACCAGTAAATAAAGATTTGTTGAAAAGACTTGATAAATAAATACTTAAAACTGACGAACCTGCTTTTAGCAGTCGTGAACCAATTCCGTCCAAGCCTGTAGCTTTATTAAGTTTTAGTGAACTAATTATTTTCTCGACACTTTTGGTCTCAATACGAGCCCACCGAAAATCGTGTCTGCTAACAGGTGGATTAACATTAGTAGTGTCAGAAGAAAATTTAGAGGCTAGTTTGGCACCAACACTGACAAAAAATGAATTGAATGTGTTGGAAATTTCTTTTGGGTGAGAAGTTTCTGTACCATCGTTTTGGACTACTCGTTTTATCGAGGTAGTATTGCCTGACTTATCAGGAACCAGTTTTTTTAAGGTTTTCCAAAGTTGTTTTGGCCGTTTTTGAAAGTCCTGAAAAACGTCATTATAGTACTCGTTTTTGAGTCGATTTTTGAGACCTATTACCTGGTTCCTTTTTTGTTTGAAAGCTTCCCAGTCTATGATGGATTTTGTTTTTGATGCTTTCCGTTTCAAGAAGTCTCTTTCTTTGATGGCTATTATTAATTCATCAGTGACCCATGCCTCAACACGGCCAGAAAATCTATGTGTTTTGAAAGGGGCATGTTTGTCAGCCACTGTTTTAACATTTTTATTGAGTTTCTCACATGCTTCATCAAGGTCATCATAATTATTAAAATATGACCAGTCTAAATTCCTGAGGTCCTTCAGAAAAGCCTCTTCACTGAAGTTCTTGTAGCTACGAACCTTGCATGTTTTAGGTTCAAATTTTGGCCTTTTGAATTTTCTGATCACATAAACTAAATTGTGATCACTGATGCCTAAATCCATGACACCAGTTTTAGAAATACAAGAACTGTTAGAAAGTATCAAGTCTATAAGAGTGCTACTATTTTCAGTAACACGAGTTGGCTCCGTAATATGTTGTTTTAGGAAAAGAGTGGAGCATAATTCCTTTATTTTGGAGGAAAGAGCATATTTTGAAAGCATGTTACAGTTAAAATCTCCCAAGATAAAAACTTCTTTTTCTTTTGGGAGCTTGTTAAAACACTGTTTAAAATGAGTACACAGGTTTTCAGTACTCTGCAAATCACTACCTCCAGGTGGCCTGTAAACCCCACACACGTAAATAGGTTTAGTTTTTTTCAGGCACACTTTCACCCATAGTGATTCAACATTTTCGAAGTAAAGGTGTTTCAAAAGGTGGCTATCCAAGTTTTCATTAACAAAAATCAGAACACCCCCACCTCGTCTATTCCGATCATTCCTATAACAAACATAGCCATCAATTTTAACGTCATTGTCAGTGATGGTGTCATCAATTTTGGTTTCACAGATGGAGAATACATCAAGTTTTGTTTGATGTAGCAGAAGTTTAACATAGTCTAGTTTGGATGACAGACCATTAATATTGAGATGGGCCATTTTTAAGCCCTTCCCATTTCTGATTGCCTCAAAATCAAAGTTTTCATCAATAGTAATATTGATGTTGTCCGGAATTTCGTCACCAAATGACTCCTCATTAGCAAAGGGCAAATTACGAGAAAGACAGGGACTGCAAACGAAAAACAGTTTATCTTCAGGAGTCTTCATAAATTGTTGATGTTTTTTATCAGAAATGCGCTCACATTTTTTATGAGCCCATAATCCACACTTGTCACAAGAAAGTGCTTTGTGTGTTTTTGCCACAGGTTTTAAGCATGAAGAACAGGGATACTTAACAGGACCTGGGTTGAGGCAGATGTCCCCTGACAAGAGGATTAAAAAATAGAAATACTTGTGCCTGCTTGGCTTAAGTTTTGATAAAGCCATTAATTTTAATTGGAGAGTGAGCTGGCTTTCAGAAACTCTATTGCAGGCATCAAGTGAAGAGATAGAAAAGAAACTCCTATCTAGTCGACTCATTTCGTTGTTGTTGGGTGAGCTACTTTTGAACGAAGGTTTTGTATTGCTCAAAAATACAACGAACACAAATATCAGTTTTAGCGTAAATGTGGGGTTTCCTACCTGAGTAAAGTTATTTTTAAGTCGTAGGGAGATCATTCTACGGTTATGTGCTCTTCCAAAACTATGTTTGAAGGATCTGAGGCAAGCCCATTTCCTTAGGATGTTACACAGAAGGAGCAGCAGGAACCCACAACACAGCAAAGCTACCATATTAGATGATAGATGGATAAAAAACTGACTGGGATAAAAACAATTTATTATCAAAAACAATAATTTAAAAACTAACAAAACAACAAATTAAGGAAATGAAAAGATATAAATGAAGTAAAGAAGGCAGTACAATATATAATAAATCAAAAAGGACTTAGCTGTCAAAGCAGGAGCTCTTCAAGCTTTAGTCTTCTTTTTTCTTTCTTCGACTTAGCGCGCCAAGACCGGAGCGTTTTAGATACGTCCGACCTCAACGAGAGCTAAGCACGGAATGAGAAGTAATTAAATCCCACCTATGATTATTTTCACACGCAAACGAATGAAGCCAGAGCTTGTCGATCATCCCTAACTGCTACCATTGGTGCTTGCTCAAACAATGGATAGATTAAAACTGAACCTTTCATGCAATAAATCCAACATTTTGCTAAGTATTTCAATACATCCAAATCTTGTGTTATTGATTCTTGACGGTCATCAATTTTTACAACAAATATCGAGTTCATTGAGTTAGTAAAGATAATGGAATTGTTTTTATCACAGCTACAATAGAAAATGCTGTTCAAGGTTTTCATTGTACAGGCGTTTGATCCGGCCCTTTAACTAGGATATTTTACCGGACATTCAATATTTGTAAGATCCACGTCCAACCTTAAATCACGAAGTGTGCACCTCAGCTGCCAAAACAACAGTCTCATCTGTTGCCTTGAGTAAGATGCAAGTTGCAGAAGCCTTCACCTTAACATCTGATGTTACTTCATTGACATCATTAATAGGCACCTTAAGAATTAGGGGCGGGAAGTTTTAGGGACGGGAATTTCCTAAAATTAGGTAATTTTTCAACACTGCGCATGTTTAGAACAAAGGTGATGCCACCTATTCAGCCGTCCAGCGAAAGTTCACAACGTGAAGACAAATTTTTTCAAGGTCACATATGGTTTGGAACGATCGTAAAGACGAACTGTTGTTGAGAGAAGTGCTTCTTTTTGAACCCTACAAATATAAAGCACGAACAAAAGAGAGAGGGAATGCTTGGAAAGTTATTGCTGAAAACTTAATCAGCTGGATTCGGAACAATTTAAAGCGGATCAAAGATCTGTTCGTGAAAGATTTGGAATTTTAAAAACACGTTACGAAAATAAAACTCGAGAAGAATTGAAAGCTAGTGGTATTGCTCCTGAGTTTGATGAAATTATGGATGCGATGGAAGATATTTCAGAGAAAATTAAGGAGTATGAAAAGATACATGCTGAACAAGATAGTCAGCAATCAGAGAAAAATGAAAAAGTAGCTAATGCAGCATCCGCCATAAGAATGAAAGCTTTAGAAACGTTCAGTGAACGTAAAAAAAAAGGACCTAACCACAGAGGCTGGAGGTGAAGATATTGAGAAAAAAGCAAAAAAAACTAGAAGTTCTGGAACTGATACCATACAATACTTGAGGGAGAAAGGTGAGAGAAAACAAAATTTGAAAAAAGATGAGTTGGAATTGAAAAAACAAAAACATGAAATGCAAGCAGCACAGCAAATATCTGCTGAAAATCAACAACGGGAGATGATCCAAGTTATTAGAGAACAGATGGAGTCACAGCGGCAACAGACACAGCATATGTTTATGGCCAATATAATGCAAAGAAAGTAGTGATTTTTGAAGCAGGGAATTGTTGATATTGGTTCTTAAGTTTTGTTTAACACTAAAAGTTTTATTGATTTGATTGCCCTTCCTCAAACTCAGCAGAGAATATTAAGCATATATTTCTAAGAAAAACTGTTGTTTGTTTTTATGATTTTCAATAGAAATCCAAGAAACAACATTGATGGAAATAATTTATCTCAGAATTTATTTTGTTTATGTATTTATATCTTGTTGAGTATATTTTTACAAAGATATCACAAAAATGTCTAGACATCTGTATTTATTCAAAACAACTGTTGTTCACAAAAAATAATCCTCCAAATGTGGTGGCTCTATTCCAAAAAACGTTGAGGTCATAGATTTATACAAGAAGTGGTGAGAGTTTGTTAGCAATGCACAAGTGATATACATTTTCCCAACAGCGCTGAGTTGTATCTTCAAATTTTTTTTGAAGTCGATAAAAGCAAAATATTTTGAAATATCTCCAAATACCCATTCAACGGAGGTGCAAACTTGGCTCATTGCTTTGTTGTAATCTTTTTGCTGTTGGTTCAAGTTACCTTTAAATGTACCTTGCAGCTGCACTCGCAATGGATATGCAGGATCCCCATATACACAAAGTGGATTACCATTGGGCGATCGTGAGTGTAACTGAAGTTGTTGGAGTCCAGACATTGCTAGCATTCCACTATCATGCCTTCTTCCTTCAACTGGACCATATAAGTTTGCTATCATTCCATTCGGTACAACTATGGATTGAAACTTGATAGCAAGTACTCTTTTGTGGCCATTATACAAAACACGCTGATTCCTACCTGGGCGACACACAGGTCTGACGGTTCCGTCGATGAATCCCCAACAGTGATCCAATGGTGCTCCTTTATTCGAAGTAGCAGCTGCAAAAGGTTCCAGTTGATGCGGTGCCAACCAGGGTTGATTAAATGTTTGTAGAATCGTTCCATATGTGTTGTATAAAAAATCAACCATATAATTACATGAGTGATAGCTCTGGTACAGGTCGACCAAAGATGGGAACCATATCTGCATACCTACATGGGTAAGCAAATCGCTTGAGAAGCGCACAAAGTGCTTCTAAACCACTGAACACTGACCCATTGTAACACGTTATTTCTTCAGGTATATGTAACTTTTCGTTCAATAAATAGACATCATTTCTATAAAATCGGAAATATGTTCGACACTCGTCGTCACTCAATTAATTCAAATCAAAAGGCTGATACTTCCAGTAAGGATAATCCAAATTCTTACTACTGTTTAAATCAAACAACAACAGAAATTCTTCGTCGTTTATGAGGTTATCGTCATCAGCGAAAAGCAAACTTTCTCGAACGTCTCGGAAATACACCATGTTTGCTGTCTTGTTTCACCCCGTCTGACATTGTTTTTCTTAAGGTGATTATTCACATACTAGATTAGTGTACTCGATCCAGTCTTTCATCAATATGTCCCGTCCTCAAAACTTCCCGTCCTTATTTCTTAAGGTGCCTATTGACATGTAGATAACGGGAAAAATATTGGTAAAACATGAACATCAAATAATTACGGAAATTCAAAAACCAGTATATTTAATAGACATATTATTCTAACAAAGAAAATTGTGTTATACTGTATATGCTGTCCAAATAAACATTAAAATCAGATGAAATATAACAATACAAAAATACTTACATTCTTCAGAACTGTCCAGAAATTTAAATTACTCTCTAATACCATTGAAATCTTATCATATGATTAAAACAATAATAAGTTTCATTAAGGAAAAAATGATGCATTTTCTTCATCGTAATACCCTCAATAACTTCAACATTATCCTAAAAATAATAAAATACATTCTACTGCTTACTGACACTCATTACATGACAAGTAATAATTAATTATAATAATTATCTATATAATAATACGCCAGTTCCGTGTGTCTGTAACAGGCAAAGTGGATGTGTTGTTTTTTCTAAAGAAACAGCCGCGATAACATGTCACTTTTGCTAAACTTTTATTTTTATTCTGTCTTTTGCGTGCAAAACTTTTGTTTTAAAAAAGTCACGGTTAATTTATTTTATTGTTCTCATGAAAACCTTTGTGTAATGATGTAAACTTTATTACACAAAAGTCACGGGTAATTAATTTTTATTATTCCCTTAAGCACGTGTCTATTGTCTACTGTTATATGAAAAACATATTGGATTTTTTTATTCCCACTTGAATGGAATTAACAACAAAACGTTTTGACGGAAAGAACAATGAATTTCGCTGTTTGGCTAAAACAAATCATGTGATAAAATAAAGTGATTTCATTAGTTAGGATTTTTATTGAATGCGAATTTAAATTTACCGTGACGGGAGCTTTGTTATAAATTGTTATACGAGTAAAGTCACAGGCAATTAACGTTGTTATTATAGTTGTCAATTTCGTTCAAATGTTTTAATTGTTGGCGTCTTTAAAATGAAACTGACAACAAATAATTTTGTGATAAGAAACATAGAATAAATTTTGAGTGGATATCTCCACGGGATTTCGTTTAAAACGTTTCTTTTTCAGCCTTCTTAATAAAATTATCAACAAACCTTTTTGTGATAAGAAGCACAATAAATTTAAGTGGATTATTCCACGGGTTCAAATAACTAGTCTATATAATAATACGCCAGTTCCGTGTGTCTGTAACAGGCAAAGTGGATGTGTTGTTTTTTCTAAAGAAACAGCCGCGATAACATGTCACTTTTGCTAAACTTTTATTTTTATTCTGTCTTTTGTGTGCAAAATTTTTGTTTTAAAAAAGTCACGGTTAATTTATTTTATTGTTCTCATAAAAACCTTTGTTGTAATTATGTAAACTTTATTACACAAAAGTCACGGGTAATTAATTTTTATTATTCCCTTAAGCATGTGTCTATTGTCTACTGTTATATGAAAAACATATTGCTTTGATTTATTCCCGCGTGAATGGAATTAACAACTAAACGTTTTGACGAAAAGAACAATGAATTTTATGGTTAATTTCGCTCACTATTTTGCTGTTTTTTATTCGGTATTTATAGTGGATTATTCCACGGGACTAAATACTAGCAATTTGATAATACAATAACACAATAATATAATAATATAATAATACCATAATTAATAAATAATTAACAAGAAGTATAAAATGACCAGTCATTAGCCCATAAAAAAATCCACAGGTTTGCCTATTGAACATATCCTTCAGATTTTCGGCCACCGTGCATATTTCCTGTTGGGCAATCATTTTGAACACACAGACAGAATACGGGTGGACATGTTCGACATATCATTCTTTAGAATAAAATCAATAAAGAGATTTTATCATTAAAAACGTTTTCGCTAACCTTCAAATATTTTTACTTACGATATGTTGTCAAATGATTATGCAAATGTGCAATTCCTTTCAAATACAAAAGCTTTCTTCTTTGACTTCTCAATGATGTTGCAACGATTTGGAAACCATGCAGTAAGCTTCAAGAAGAAAGTGTTGCAAGCACTTTTACTCAATATGAAAATTACTGCGTGTAAGTGATTTAACCAATGACCAATGACCGAAATAACGAAAATATATTTTTTCTAGCATCTTTTTTATAATCTGTAAATGACGAGTAGAAAATCATTAAAAACATCTACAATAAGCATACTCAATTCATTGTGAAAATTAAAGCCATACCAGACACACCTTTTATTAAACAACAGAATCTTCTTTTAAATGACCAACTGATGTGCTAAAATTTAATTAACAAAAAACTTTGTGTAGAGTGAAGGCTATCACAAACCTTGTGCTAACACAATCTTAAGCTTTAATACAACTTTTAATGCTTAATAATATTTCTGCTTGTAAGTTCAATAATCATAAATGGTTTTCAAATAAACAAAATGTTACATGTATAAAGTTCTTCTTACACAATTGCTATACACATAACAAGTATGTTAAAAATATTTATTCTAAAAACTTTGATTATATAACGTCACAAAAGATATTTGGAATGTATTGCGGTCACAGTTTTGTATTAAACGGATACTGACCGGTTTTGATGTTGTGCTGTGAAATACAAAGCCCGAGGTCAAAAGCACAGACCGAGCTTGCGAGGTCTGTGCCCTGACCGAGGGCTTTGTATTTTATAGAGCAACATCAAAACTGTATCTGGTCTGCAAAGTTAACGTTTTTATGTAAACAAATGAATTGAAGAGCCGTGCGAAGTTTTTTAGAAAACGTTATTCCCAAGCCACTTAAGGAACTAGAAATTAAAAAAAAGATTGCGAAGCATTACGCAAGCTGCAACCAAAATTGAAACCAGCCAATAGTTGTGCCTGGTGCTTTTTGTTTCTCTCTGATTTAATACGGTGAGGTGCATCTTACTGCAGCTGATATCTGGGAATACACCAAAACTGAATATCATAGACGTAGAGGAACTCTTGGGACGAGGTTGTGAAATGAACTCACCGCGGAACAACAACAACTCGTTGCGCTAAAGTAGTGATTTTTTGGTGAAAATTCAACATTCTGCGGAATATTTCTTTCGGAAGGTGCGAGAAAATTAGATCGCACGAAAATAAACAAAAACGATTACCGAGAAATTTTTTTCCACAGAATTATAAAATTAAAGATCAATAATAATCACTATATTGTCAGTGTTGGCCAACGTAAATCCAACATTGATGAAGCTTTTTAGCGCCAATAATCCATGCAAAGTTATACTTTTATAATGTTAAAACCCTTATTCTGAAAGATATGCAATACATTGAGTTGTACAACCCGTAGTGTGGGAAAATGTCACGAATTAGGGGGATGCGCGTCGTAAGGTACGCTGTTTAAACCAGAAGATAATACTCGGGACGCAGATAATAAAAGAGACTTCCGCGTTAACGATTTCGGAGATGAGAAGACGAACGAAGCAGCTTGTGGTACTTTTTTTTCAAGTAAAAATACCGGCACTAGTTATGAAAATCGATTTCTTGAAGCCACGGAATCTGCTACAATGAATTTCGAAAACTCACGGGAACCAATAAACAAAAACAAACAATCTACAGAAACGGAAACAATTTATTAACTTTATCAAGATTTACAAAACCGCTTCAAATTTTTGACAGAAAAACGATAACAATACGGTATGAGGTTTCGATTTCTTCTTTTCATCTCACGTATTGAAAGATAACCTCTCTTGCTCTCATTGTACCCAATCTAAAGTGAAAAAGAAAACATTTTTATATAGTAAAGTTTCTAAATACATTAAAATCCAGTGCCTTTGAGGGATGATATTTAGAGCTAAATTTCTAAACTACAAATATATATCATTTGTTGGGACAGAGTTCTCAAAAAGTGTTTATTAGATGCAATATGCTTGATATAATTAATAAAGTTATGCAACTCTGTTTACTTTGAGGGTTGTCTTCTTTTGGGGATTGGTGGTTCAGTTGGTAGAGCGTTCACTTCATATTTATATGGGTTCAATCCCACATAACAGTTGTTGCTTATTGGACAGAAATTTAAAAGGTTTCTGCAGCTCAAATGGAAGCTTTTTAACACTCTAGAACCTTTGTTGTCCCTTCTGGAGCAGATTGACAGGGTAAATTTATTGGAATTAATGAGGCTAACCACATAAAATATAGATCACTACTTTTTGTGGCCAAGACAACAGAATTGAAAGCACTGTTTTTCATTTGGAAAGTACAAATTGTATTTAAAAATTTGCCCAAGCTTGCCCTCATACTTATGGCTTTTTTGGTCAATTGACAAATTCATAACAATCAAATCATCTTATTTTTTCTTTTGGCCAGGTGAACATGACAAATATCTGATGTTAGAGTCATTTAGGCGCCAAATAAAGGGTTGCTCAGTCCATCAGCAAGTAAAAAATAAAAGATTTGGCAATTTTACTAATCTTTAAATGAAAGTTCCAACCCAACCAACAAAGGTGCTGACAGTTTCCGAATCTGGTCAAATCATTTCCAAAAGTGTTTTTTTAAAGGATTTGATTGACGCAAGTCGAAGAAAAATTAAATCACAGTTTATAGTCCTAGACACTATCAAAAACACATGCGGGGAAATGTCATTATATTATATGTTATTTTTCCAACCAACATTTATGCAATCAGGCAGGGGAAACACATGTCTTGCATAATCCAGTTACCTTGAATTAAGGTGCAACACAAAATTTTAAAAGCTCCATAAGACTAAGTACACAAATATAAAAATACTAGTTATTAAAACCCGTGGAAGGATACACTGAAATTAGTGTGCTTCTTACCACAATAAGGTTTGTTGATAATTTCATTAAGAACGCTGAAAAAAACGTTTTAAACGAAATCCCGTTGGGGAATCCACTCAAAAGCATTTAAAATGTTTTGTATGCTTCTTATCACAAAATGATTTGTTGTCAATTTAATTTAAAAGACACAAACAATCAATTAAAACTTTTGAACGAAATGAACAACAATAATAACAACGTTAATTGCCTGTGACTTTATCTGTATAATAATT
>JASGCC010000134.1:871810-912274 GCA_030067915.1 Hydractinia echinata
TTAAACTAAGACTTAGAACTCTCGTTTGGGATTTTAGCAAAAGTCTTTGTCGATTGAAATAGATAAGGATTGTCACGTGACGCAAACAAACTGTAAAAACAATTTAACAGATCCCTCCCATCGAACGAAAAATCATTTCAAAATACACCGCATGACTCGCCTACCTGTTAAAACTGTCTCGCCACAACTCTTGGGATGACTCACAACCACTCTTCGTCTAGTGCTGTACTTGACTGTGTCGCATTTTTGATCACACGCTGACCATTCACTCCAAGGCGACACTTCACATTTCCCTGGACAGGGTATAACGCACGTCTCATACATCCGAGGTGCGACTGGATTAATATGATAGCATTTTAATGGGTCCACGGCTTTTCCATTTTTATTTACACAGTCAATGAGTCTTTCACGTATTCCAGCACCACAAGTTTCATTATCTGTGTAAAAAGAGAGTACAAATATAGAATTTTGTTTCACCACACCCTCCTCCGCAGTCCTTCCTTCAAGTAATACGTTCTGCCTGTCTATTAAATTTGAGAATGAATTATTAGCTTGTCAAATTTCAACCTTACCTGAGTTTAAAAGACAACTACTCCATGTGTTAGCTTTCCATGAAAACGTCTCACAGATCTTTCGATCTGTTAATCTGCGACACGCTCTCTCCTTTCCTGCTCGTAAAATTCGGCGCGTTCGCTGTGATATAAGCTGATTGTCCTTCAGCTCGCAGCTACTCCATTCTGACCAACCAGAGACCACACATTCGTCTGTAGTACAATATATCTTGCAACCCCTTTCTTTGATTGGTGGAGCGTCAGTGCAGTTTCCTGATGTTTCTCCCGTTGCAGGATCGATACAAGATACCGTGCGAGTTCGTTTTCCTGTCAAGAAATAAATCAAATCAAATTGTTGGAGTGATGTATATGATGGACACAGAAAACAGTCGCATAAGCTAACATTTTTTGCATGGTTTTTACTGAAATAATAAATTTTTTTGTAGCTACTTCGAAATGTGATAATTGGAGACTGGAAAAAGCCTTTAAGAATCCCTGTTTTTCATGAATGCGCCATAGTATAAACGGGTAATATAAGAAACAGGGTATTTGGTTTTAGGCTAAAGTGTTCTTACATTTTTACATGTCCAGTTAGAAATAAGTTCTATTTTGTTATGATATTTTATGCATATATATGTAAAGAGGATTTTCACGAAGCGAATTGAACGACGAATTCGACGGCGAATTGTATCTGAGCATGCGCAGTTTTGTTTGTTTTGATTTTGCACAAAACTGCGCATGCTCAGATACAATTCGCCGTCGAATTCGCCGTTCAATTCGCTTCGTGAAAATCCCTCTTTACAATACATTACAACTTTTAGCGACCTAGAACACAAGTATAAGTTTTGCAAAATCAGAAGATCTTGAAACACATTTTGGGGGGAAATTGTTCTGTTGTGGTATTTAGAGATAAAAACGAAACTCGATTTCAGTCGTGTTATTACTTTTATTTTGTTCTTCTTTTTCAGCCATTCTCAGGCTTTTCGTTCTTTAAATATTGTCCCTAACAAGTGGAACACATGAAAGTAAAATGATTAAAAGAAAAAGTTAGTATGTGTAAAACAAATTGTCGAAAATATTCTTGGATTAGTATTTTTTTTCTTAAACGTCAAATCAGGCAAATAAACAAATGAATGTTATCAGTGGAGCTTAACCATTATGACTGATGAACTTCTTGATCAGATCCATATCAAAGATTCTATACAATCACTGGAATAAATTCTTTCGAAACTAGTTAGAAGTATATTTCCTAGGGGGTTACTTCAGAATTGACTTATCTATGAATCTCGTTTCCAGCGCCTGTTATCTGTTTTTATACCGGGACGATGAGCTTGCTGTCCCGATATAAAAATGAGACAACAGGCACTGAGAGGTTGACTATGGCTATTTATAACGTACTTTATTTATAGCTTTATTTGAAATAAGTCCAAGGTCTTCCCCAAATGTCGAACATAATTTATATTTAGCTATTTCATTATAGGCATAAAATATTCAAAAAGAAAAGTTAACTTAAAGGACCACTTTTGTCAAGGAAAAATGAACACGGACGTAACGCTTCGTTTCGTTTCGCCTACAGACCTTCCCCACTGCTTCCCCGACACACTGCTCCTCATTGCAAAATATATACAGTAAGACAATATAATATACCTCTTCCACATTTCTTTCGTCTATTCATAATACACTCGCCCCATTCTTCTGCTTTCCAGACATTTCCATAGCATTCTCTTTCTTTGCACGGTTTAGTTTCCGTTACAAAATTATGTGTAGCAGCTGGGCACGCCCTTCCGCCAATTGAAGGCTGGGCGTATATACGCCTTGATCGTATCGACATTCCAGCTCCACAAGATGCCGAACATTGTGAGAAAGTAGACCAAGTGGACAGCACGCAATTAGTCTCACATTGGACGCCGCAGCTGTTCTAAAAATGTAAAAATGTTGTTTTTATTTCTAAATACTGGTCGGAAATGACCAAACTGTGTTTTTAGTAGGAAATGTCAATTAATAATATACTGTTTATTCATTATCTTTTTAGGTATGGACACAGGTCTGAGCATGTTGGTTCAGCATTTTTAACAACAAGTAATTGTGGTGGAAATCTGTACCAAATTGTCAAAATGTGGACGTTATTCTCCCTACCGTTAAATTATTCTGATTTTTAGGTCTTTAGGCTTAACTTGTTTAATTTGAGAGCTTTGTATCCGTGACAGTTAGCATGAACTCGGAGGATAGAAATAAAACTATCCTTCTATGTGTGGCAGGTTATTATTTCAAGTTATTTACCCTTGTTCTCAGTTTTTCGCCGTCATATTCCTCGCAGTAAACATTCGCGACAGCCGAGCCGTTAGAAGATCGACAGGTGACGTTACGAAGTTGCTCGCCATTTATAAATTTCCAATGTAAACATTTTTTGTCATCCATGATTGGATGACACTCGCTCCAGGCTCCATAATGGTGAAAGTATTCTTGACAAGGTTGGGTGTTACATGTTCGAGTTTGTAGAAGATCGAATTTTTTATCTTTGCAATCTTCAGAAGAAAATATTCGTTTCCTTTCCTGGGTCCCTAAAATTATATTCAGGAAGAATAAAAGAGCTTTTTTTTCAAATACTGGATAAAGTATTTATCAAATTTAATGATGAATACAACCTCAAACCATTTAAAGACAAAAGCAACTGAAAGAAAAGGGCGGCTAGGGGCGTTATTTTGAAACGCCACTACGTACTGTTTCGTGTTCAGTTGTAAGAAGGAGGAGTTTTATCGTTACTTTCAATTAATCACGTCCCCTACTACTAAACAGGACTGAGAATTCTCAAGTTATTAATTTATCAAATAAACTTGTTAATTTTTATAAATTCTCGTGTGAAAATGTCTGCAAACTAAATTAACATATCGTCGCATTAAAAATATCTTATTAATTAATTGTCAGAATCACTTTCTACTGTACAAACGCTCTCCTTTGCATATTCCCAATTTACTACTTCACAGTAAACAAACTTAACATTTTAAAACCTCTGCCATGAAGAACCTCATCGTATCTAGCCTGCATGAACGAGAAGATAGAATGCAGACAAGGCTGCCTTGATTAACGCTCTAAGTGATACTCAGCCAGTGATTAGAGATTTTGATCACATGTTAAGCCAAAGATTTCTCTTGGCGATAAAATTGTTGCTAGCCTCTATCATCTTTGCGTCGAACATTTCGCAATATTTATATTATTAAAATAATAATAATTTTTTGCGTCTAAAAAAATGTATCACTTGTCCTACCTGTCCCACAATCCTCTGTGCACTGTGACCAATCACCCCACGGCATTAAGTTACACGTGCTCATCCAGTTTATCTGGCACTCACTATATTCGCTGAGTTTCGGTTTGTTAAGGCCAAGACAAATCCCATCATGCACTGCATTGAATCCGTCAGAACAGTAAACTTGACGTTTTTGTACGCCATTTTGGAGAGATGTCTGCGAATTAAAACTTTGACCAGCAATAGTGTTATGAGTGCAAATCTCCCATTCTTTTATTATCCAACGATAACCCGCAAATGGTGGGCACTGCTTTGTCTCAACTAAATCTTTCGAGCAAGCTTTTCCCGCGCTGTTACCGTGTACTTCGATGTAACGTCTTCGCTGCGTAAAAGGTTGATCACGGGAAGGTAGTGAACTACGTGCAGCTTTGCAAGATGGATACCAATCTGACCACAGGGACAATTTACAATCTGTTGGATATAGTTCACATTTTTTCTTTGTATTTGGTTTGACTAATTTTGCGCAATGGGACACATCAACAAAGTTTCCTATTTTGTTCTTCACACAACGTAGTAGTCTTGTTTGTATGCCAGATGTACCTCTTTCGGTACTGTTGGTTAAGCTGATTTGGCAGTTACTCCATTGTGAGAGTGACCAGAAATATTCATTTATGTTACATGACTCAGTTTCTGTCAAGTGAGGACAGCTCATGCCAGCCCCAGACTTCCTTGCAAGTACATGTCTTACCCTTTTTCTGTAATTAAACTTACATAACCCCCAGTTGGACCACTCATCTGCAATACAATCGTTGGGGCAATAAACTCGGCAGCTTTCAGAACGCTCTGGTTTCTTTTTTCTCTCGCAAAAATTATGTTTCACCACTTCATTGGAACAAGTTGTGCATTTCACTCCATATATTTTTCTACCAACCCCGCATTGCGCCGATGTATTTGTAAGTCGACACGATGAAGGATTTTCTCGTTTCCAGGTGAATATTTTCCTTGATTTTCTTTGTATAATCCGTGGACACACTGCCTGAGACGATTTGTGGACTTCGTATCTTTCCCTGGACGTAGTATTGTTATCACATGACCATTGACTCCAACTAGCGTACCTACATTCTTGTTGGCAAGTTAGGGTACACTCTCTTTGTGTCGATGGCTTCGCTCTATGTGTACAGAAATAGTCCACTGTTGGCTTCTTAGTGACGTCATCTTCGCGAAAACAATACACATGCCGTGTTTTGTAACTTAACGAACAATTATGCCGCGCCTGTTGAGTCGTTTCGCAGGAGCTCCAATCACCGAGAAACCAGTCGTATTTTGGATCTTGCCGCTTCGTACAATTTCTAAAACTTATCAATTTATCACATTTCTTCCCTTTTCCTACGGGTAGAACATCGATATGCCTTTTTCTATATTGTGTTCCCATAGAACCCTGCATGTAGCTTGAATTGCTAGTACATAGAGACCATGGCGACCAATCGCTAAGTACACAAGGCTTATCCGTCACAACAATTTCTACAATAGGAATGACCGAATTTTTTGCATCGCATATTTTTCCTGTGTTACTTATACAGGAAATAATTCTTCTTTTTATAGTAAAGGTCAAAAATCGTTTTCGGGATTTTTTACCTATTATGATTTTTCCTTTATCCCAATCGAATAGTCGGTATTGACTTTCTTGGTTACGTAATTTTATTTTTTTAGTTTTTAATTTGATAATGTTAGGACAAGCATTTTTATATTTAAAAAGGCCTGGTAAAGAAGTGTATTGACGAGTTTTGTACTTCAAGTTTGACATACGGCAGTGTCTGCATGTCTTCCAGTTGGACCATCTTGATAAGGAGCAATTGTTCAAACAGCCATAAAAACATAACTTCCATTCTCTAGCAGTGATTTTGTAAACATCTGTGCATACCTGAGAATCTAATTTCACAAGCGTATTGTTTTCATACTGCACGTAACACGTAACATTGCGAGTCTTTGCGAAAGCAACTGGATTCGAGTTACGGCTACATTTCGTAACTTTCATCGTTTCGTTTAATCCACGTAATATTCTCCATTTATCGAGCGAAACCACTGTACAGTTACTCCAACTCGTAATATCAATTCGTAACGATTTGCTTAACTTATCGTAACATTGTCTGGGAACACATTCTTGGCGTTGTTTCGGCTTTCGACGCACATCACCGTCGCATAACTTGCTTGGAATTATTCTGCGTAGCGCGTTACGACAATCGACACGTCTTGTCTTAACGCCAGGATTAAAACATGTGTTTTTTAATTCACATTCACTCCATTTTCCCGCGTTCCAATAAACAAAGCTCCTACTTGTGTTAATGTATGTTAATAATATAAAATATAGAAATAATATCATTCTGTTTGCGTTTTTGTTTGTTTGCTTGTTTGTTTGTTTTTCTTTAAGCCTGTTTACACATGTGTATATCCGTGTTAAATAAATTTACAATGTCATACGTGTAAACATCACCACTTGATTGGCACTTCAGTTTGTCTTTGTTGATTCTTTTGAAAAGCTAAACTGATTCAGCTCAAGATGTAATTTTCTTTCTGATAGCTATGATTGTTTGTTAATTACGATCTCTTGTTCTTGCCTTCTGGTTGAAATTAGAGAAATTATGACCGGCAGGAAAGCATAGCGACCATATCAATTATAGACAGGCGACATCAAAGAATTTAAAACTTTTTTATTCGGGATTTATTGATATAGAAAAAACTTTTGGTTTCTACATGTTCATAAAGGACGTTTGTGTACGGAAATGGATGGTCTTTTACAAAGTTTATTGAAGGACATCAAAGTAAAGATAATCAAATAAATAAATAATAGAAAATAAAAATTATTTTTTCTTGTTCCATGGCTTCACTTGCTACAAAATTAGATTAACAGCTGTGGTCACGTAAATCTTTAAATAAACATACATTATAAAATTTAGCACATCTTTAAAACTTTTAGGTGAATTTATCAAAGAAGAAAGACTCCCTCTATTACAAACAGTCCAAATTATGGTCATCTCCCGCTTCGGTAATATTCAAATAAACGACCCCCCTCACTAAAATAAACGTCCCCTAAAATAAACGCCCCCTAAATAAAGGTCCTTTTCAAGTTAACTCTCGGGTAAAAATGTGTGCTTTCTTACTAAATGCATAGGGTTTTATTGATATACTACCAACCTCGTCCCAGGACTTGTTAAAAGCGTAACAAATCCTAGGGACGAGGTTCGGTATACTCCGGGAGATGAAAGACTATTTTAAAAATTTTTAAAATGTTTTTGTTTCGTGCGAATGTATCTCTCCCATCTAAATTATGTACGTGAGACTTTTAAGTAGAAAAGATAAACCACAACCTATATAAAGAAAAAAAGGTTTGAAAAGAAAAAAAGGCTGTACTAAAGTCGTAGTTCATTAAAACTCGATTTATCTATATATTTTTGTTTATCCCAAATATTATCACTGTAATTACAGTTACCATGACTACGATGTCTCTCTTTTTCTCATTCGCGTCATCGTTTTATAATGTCAACCAATTGTGACATCTGGTATCCCTCTCATTTAAAAGTTGTTTCAAAATAAGATACATAATGTGAGGTGAAATATATAATTTTCAAAATGTCTGTCAAAAAAGTGAATGAGAAAGGTAGGGCAGATATATAGAAGAAAAATTATTAAAAGACCACATCAGGAAAGCCCAATTTTTATCACGTTCTCATCAAGTTGGTATTGTTTTAATTAACAAATTAAAAATAAATTACCTATTAATTAGGTGAAAATAACACCTTAAAGGGAATCGAAATTTTAAATTTAATGTCACCATGGAAAATATCGCAAAATGCAAAGATTTAAAAAACAAACAAAAAAACTCAGCATCAAAATTAAATTTTTTTGAAGTTGGCCAAAAAATCTCTTTTAATGCATTTCTTGTTTCATTTTTAGTTTTCACATTAGTTTTTTTTCACACCAGCAATTGAAATAGGACAATACATAACTCACCCTCGTCACCAGAGCACTTTAGTTTGTTCCTTTTCTTTAACATGACGGCGAGGAAAGCAACAATTACGTACATCTCGATGAAAGAAACACAGAGTCCTGGCGATGAGGTTGATATGACATAATGTCATAATGAATTGGATCAGTTGAACTCGTTTCGAGTTAATTGGACAAGCATTACCTTTCCCAACCTATCCTCAAGGCTCCTCACTACACGATATTGTCAAAAAAAGGAAAAATTTCTTCGGGACGAAGTTGATCTTCTCCAAGATATGATGCAATAAAACAGATTCCACCAATCCAAAATTTTTTCTACACTGGGAGATTAGTGCAATTCTGAAGTCGAGTTACAGAGCCAGTTCCAATTATGCGCAAATATTCGGACAGATATTTTTTTAGTAATACTTGGATATTTTTAAACCCCTACCCTATCGCCCAATATTAAAATACTGTTACAGAAGACTGGGCTTTGAAACGTTGAGAAACAGAGAAAAGTGAGGGTGGCCTATTTTAACATTTGGAAAACCCTTTCCCTATCGCCCAATATCAAAATACTGTTACAGAAGACTGGTATTTGGAACGTTGAGAAACCGAGAAAAGTGAGGGTGGAGGTGGGGTGAGGGTGGGGTGGGGGTTGGGCTCACCTGTGTCCTAATAATAAATCATACACGATTGATGTAATTTCAACTTCAATTTTTTCAAGGATTTGATGAATTAGTCGGCTCATTTCCTGTATAATTCAGCTTTTCTACAACCACGAATTTTTTTTTTCTTGAACCACAAAAATGCAGTTAAGGGAAAGCAGACAGAGATGTAGTGGTGTGATCTTTTGATCGAAATTTAAATGACGTAACCACTTTTTTTCAGGAATTGGAAATGGGTTCCTTGTAACTCAATTACGTCATTTTTATTCTCATTATCTTCGACCAAGATCCCTTATCGCGACATTTTAAATCATGAAAGCAAAATGTCATGGAAACAAGTTAACGATTACCCATGATTCATTGCACTTAGTAAAAATTTTGTAGAAATGAAAAGCTGTTAATTTTTTTCGCGTTAAAGAAATTTCTGTCTGTATGTATGAATTATTATTATTGAAATTGTTTACCTAGGATGACCTCCTCGGTTTCTATTGGTACTGATATTAACGTGATTCCTGCGAAGGGTGTCCTAGTGCATTTAAAGCTCCCATATGAGCTATGAAAGCCGTGCAAACACAGCAACCGCTCAACTAGACAACAGCCTAAGATATCAATCCTATTCTCATGCTGAACGCTAAGCAAAAAAGATAAATTCACACTTATATAGATCACAGTTAAATATTTGTCGTATCTATACTTTACCGTACCGCGGATAGAAACAAAATGTGAGATAGCGTTACTGTAAATCCGCTCATAATAAACGCACGGGCGTTTATTTTGCATCGAAGCTTTAGGGGGGCGTTAAATGGAAACTGGACGTTTATAAATGTCCCTTTTTCTAGAAGAAGGGAAGTGTTTATTATAGACTGGGCGTTTATTAAAAATCAAGTGTTTTTCAGTTTTCAATATTTTAAGGGAGCGTTTATTAAAAACGGGCATTTAATAGAAACTGGGCGTTTAGTTGAGCATTTACGGTGAAAATTTGAAACATTTTCTTTCATTCCACTACCCGCAAAAATTAATATGTCTTATTCGTACTAATTTTGTGCGTACCACGTTTCGCGCTTCGCTCAAAAAAGTTCGTTAGTGCACGAAATTAGTACAAAAGTTACCCGCAAAAATTAATATATCTTATTCGTACTAATTTTGTGCGTACCACGTTTCGCGCTTCGCTCAAAAAAGTTCGTTAGTGCACGAAATTAGTACAAAAGTTACCCGCAAAAATTAATAATCTTATTCGTACTAATTTTGTGCATACCACGTTTCGCGCTTCGCTCAAAAAAGTTCGTTAGTGCACGAAATTAGTACAAAAGTTAGCTGCAAAAATTTTCGATAATGTATACACGCGGAAATATATTTTTTTTCCGATGAGCAAAAATTAGCACGCGCAAGAATTAGTACGAATAAGGTACAAGCGAAAATACAACAGTCACTCATTCGCACAAATTTACTGAAGGAATCTTACTGCACACGCTGTGTTGTAAGCATCAACTTTCTTAACCGAAGAACAACCTTGGTGATAACTTGTTAAAAGTTATTAAATATTTCTCTACTATGAAAGCATATACAGGAATAATTCAATTTTAAACTGTCCTCCAGCTGTGTTTACAACAGCTCTCATTCACACCTGTTATATTTAAGCGCTCCATCACACACGCAAACTAGTGCGGGTCGTCAACGAACCAACTGCGATACAAGTCAAGTTATATTTACGTAAGATCAGCATTAAAAACAAGTAAATTTCAAGAAGACGGTACATCAAGCTTCATAATGCTTGACTCAACTAATTCTTTTGTCTCTGTGTCTTCGTTTTCTTCTGCCAGTTGCAAAGCTTCACGAAGAGACTTTCTCGCTCGACCAAGATCTCCTGTGAACAAATACACAAATTGTTGTAAAGCATAGCTGAAGAGGGATAAGTCACTTGGAGCCATTGTGTTTTTTAGACACGGAGCAGATGGCAATTTAGCGTGCAGATGTTTTAAAAGGAAAATATTTTGCGCTTTATTTTTTTAAAAATGTGACGTTATTCAGTTCGGTGTAAATAAGAAAAATTTCAGGCTTTCTCGCGAAAATATTTTACCATTCTCAACGAATAAATAAAACTAAAACTTCATCACTAGGAATATTTTCAAGTATGATTTTAAGTCTGATGAGAGTGCATTCGAGATTGTTAACCCCTTTATTGACGAATAGGGTATTATTTCTTATAAGTAACACAAGATTAAGGCTTACACCTAATGTGTTTGCTTGCTCTGTTAGGCTGGTACACCACTCGAAATCAAACTTTAATAATTCATGTTTTCGTCCTTTTTATACTTTTCTTTCTTCACTTGGTCTTGGTTGATGCTTAGGTTTTGAAGGATTCCAGTCTCATTTTACTTTTAAAATGTTGCTTATATAAAAAAGGCGTGCATAATATGTTATCTTGATACCCCTCCCTGAAGTTTTTACTACAAAACAATTTCCATACGACAAACAGGGTCGTGTAGACGTCTAAACTAAAAAACGAATTTTACGTACCTTGGTGCATTAATATATGACCTAAATTATATTTATAAGTAGCAAGATTTTCGGGTGCAGTCTCGCCTGCAATTTTAATTGCTTTCTCGGCCAATCTAATGGCTTTGTTGTATCTCCCCTTCTCGTCGTAGACAGTTGCTAAGTCGTTTGCCAAAACAGATGTCTAAAAGTTAAAAAACAAGTTTCAAAAGCCATCACCATTGAACATATACACAGGGCGCCTAAGGTATAAAAACACGTCTACCCGCTGGACAACAACAGTTTCCGAATGTGATTGATTGTTGGTCTAATTTTGTTCACTGAGCTCAACAAAAGACAATAAAATTCCTTCGTTAGCTTAGCAGAAACAATTCAATCATGTTTTTGACTGTCTGCTATCATAATTCTCTCAAATTTGTTTGTAAATAACAAAGGTAATTTTCCAAGCCCTGTTAGCTTCTCTTGTTCAGAGTTAAGACCTGACTGGGTGTCCAATACTATGCACATTCGTTTGCACAGCATCAAACATCGACCAAGCTTTCTATGGACATCACAAATCCTTTTTTTAAAACAATACCCATTTAAAACCGAAACTTTTTCTTTAGCATGTGGCTCCCTACTTTTGTACCGGTCTATTTTCAATCATCCTCTTTTGCCTTAAGAAATTACAATTTTGCAGGAAGTATTTTTTTGCAGGGGCTGAAAAATCTATTTGTTAGCGAACAAATTTTATGCAAAGCGCGAAACTTATTTTTGCGATTGGAAGCTGTTACAAAAAAACACGAAATAAAAGTCTAACGTAACAGTATATCAGAATGCAAATAGTTTAATTTTGCAAATAAGGATCAAAACCCTAAAAATAAACTCCACAAAAATTTCTTCCCTCAAGGTATAGAGATCCCTAGGAATATGAAAGTGCGAATATCTCTCATTGCACCGATGTAAACAGGAAGAGTAGTGTATGATATGTAAAGTGAAGGAAATATATTCACAAAAAATTAAAAATTTCTTCCACAAAGAAAACAAAACAAAACTTATTACCTGTTCATGATTTGGTCCCAACACACTCCGACAAATATTCAAAGCTTTAGAAAATGCTTTTTCGGATTCATCCAGCATTCCTAACGCCCTTGTAAACGTGCCATATTCTGTTAACAGCATGCCATATAATGTTAATCTAAAAAGCAATACACATCCAGATGTTATATACTCTCTTATATATCCTTAAAGCAATAGCAAGTCAGTGATAAGCTTTATTACACCAAAAAAATCACCTATGAATATATACACCATCTGGATAAGCCATCTGGGGGCATCACTAAAATATTGCGGCACGTAGTGTAGTGGGTTCGTCTGCGGCTCCCAGCTCTAGGGACCGCAGATCGAATCCCGCTCACTGCCAGGTAGTATGTTAGTGATGCAGAAAATAGCTTCTCTTCAATATCATCAATTTGCTACTTTATACGAAAAACGAAATTAATGATAGGTAAACAATTCTAAGGGGAGGCAAAAATTTCAAATATTAATAGTAGGGGTGTGGAATTAGAATGTCCAGGAAAAATTTCCAAATATTAATAATCCAGGAGGAACACTATTGGAGAGAGAGTACACACAACTTGTTCGTATATTCGTCATGCATTTTGACCTCACATGAATATCTGACACCCATATTGGCACGCCATGAAAATATTTTTGTTCAAACAAATCTTATTTCAAGCGTTTTAGATGTTAGGACATTGGGTTTTTAACACAAACAGAATTAGCAATCAAATTCCAGTCTTCTAAATAACCTATAAGGCACACTGGATTTTAAAGCAGAAGTTATAAACATTACATAATCAACATTAAAATTTACTCTACTCGTCTTGCCATAATAAGTATAAGAACAGCATTTGTCTGAAATATACACATAACTGGCCTGTCTACAATTAAGCTCAAATTATTTTTCCCTTATTCGCTCCAAAAAAATTAAAATTGATTTATCTGAAAAAACAAGTTCTGACAACAAAATTATACTAATTAAGAAAATTTCCTTGTCACACAAATTATTACGCATACAAACAAAGTTGCAAAACACAAACTCAACCTTTCAGAATGCTCTTCACTATAGATGTCTTGTACAGAAATTTTCTTTTCCAAGTTGCTGATACAAAATTTAAATCGATCAAGTGCTTCCTCTTTTCTATTGGAAACAGAATCTATTTTTGCCAACCGCAACATCACTTCTATGTACACATCGTCATCCTAATATAGAAAATAAATGTGTAGAGAAGGAGACACATTATTGAGGAATTTTACACTTTGCAAGAACACTAATTGTGACGTATGTCAAGCCGGTCAGTGGTTTTAGTATAAACATTCAAAAACATTTTTGCATAATTTTTGTGAAGCAAGCAAGTCTGTTTTTATAACAGGTTTGTTCCTGTTCTTCTGATGAATCAAAATTGCAGAAACTAGTGATGTATCCAACATGACTTTAAAACCGGTATACCTATTTGGCCCCCAAACTCAGATACTCAAGAAATAAATTTTTCTCTTGCAGGATGTCTGTGGCTCTTATTAAAGAGAAAAAAGAGAAACGAAAAAGCTTTCTTGCAACATTTTATTACCAATTTAAAGGTAAAACATTGCACTTATAAGAGTTAGCTTCAGTGTTGAAAACACTGTTATCAATGTGGGTCCTGTATTTTGAATTTATATATTAGGTATACACAGGCACTATTTACCCAAATTCCTTCACATGGTATGGGTTGACCCGCAGCTGTAGTACTTGCTAAACATTGATTGTGATTGCAAAGCGAACTTCATAATCACTAGTGCCACGTGCCAAAAAATGGAATCCCCAAAAAAACTTAAGGGCTTAAATAGCAGAGCTCGTGTATCTCCCCTACCCTCCTTTTCATCTTTGACAGTCTGGAATCCCCAAAAAAATTTTGGATACCTGACTGAGAGCATTGAGATCATTTGTTACAGTTTTGTAGTAGATTTTGACGAGGTGGAACGAGATTTTCATCAATATTCTTATAGATACTAAAGCAACTAACTTTGTGAAATCTGATGCAAATCTATAGTTTTGTATTCTTCCACGAAAATGCATCATAAATTTAAAATATTCCAAATCAAGTGGAAAACACTATAATATACAATAATTTCTGAAGCAGGTGTCAAATAGATTGCAAGGTAGTAGGTAACAAGATGGTTTACAATTAAAAATATGCACCTCAAAATTCAACAGAAAACTTACCTTTTGTACTCCACAATCGAGCATCACACTTTCAGTTTCTTTTAAGAATATTTCAGCCTAGTAAAACATTAGAAATTTAGGAAAATGATAAGATACTAAAGAGGCAATAAACAACGCTAATATAAAAGCAACAATGTTTAGAAAAGTAACAAAGATAAAAACAAAGGCAACTCATACTTACTTCTTCCCAGTTCCCTAACTCATATAACAAGTGTCCAAGCTACAAACGTAGAAAGAGTAAAATATTTTTCATCCACAAAATTTTTAGGTATATTACTTGGCGTATTCCCTCTATTATTCCCACCTCTAATAGTCCTGCCTTTTTAGCACGGGTTAAAAAATAAACTGGCCTCTCCAATAATTTCCACATGGGCAATTGTTGGATATTTCTAATGAGTTTGCACCGTACCTACATTGTGTGTAGGGATCTTACAACAATTTTGTAAGAGTTGTAACAGTTGTGTAATTCATTGCATGTAACAGATTTATGGTAAACCTATTTGTGTTTTTTATTTTTTATGCATCATAATTATGTGAACACATTAAAAACTTAATAATAATCAGACTTTCATGCTTTGAAAAAAAAATTCCGCCTATCTAATACTTCTTTAGGAAACCTGCCTATATTTTCAAGGTTGAAACACTAATCTTGCAGTGGGAAAAATAGAGTAAATATGGTATCCATTTTTAATTTTTTGAACAACCTAAGAAACCTAGTGGTTTTCACATCTTTGGATTGCATAATTCTCACATACTTGGTCTACAATGTTTAAAATAACTTTATGTTGTACACTTGAGCTACTCATTGTAACAAGATCAACAAGTTTCCTGGCTTCGCGATATTGCTGTACTGCTTCTTCATATTTTTCGTCTTTGACGGCGTTCTAAAACAAACATGTATATGCAAGGAATAGACACCAGGTAAATTTCAGTGCTAGTTAGAACTAAATAAGTTTCTGTAATGCAAGCTTCCAAGTTACAAACCTGTGCATTTAGAACAGTTGAATGCAATTTTTTCACCATTAATTTATGCTCTCTGTTCTGTGCCCTAATTCTTTCATAACCAACTAAGCATCCAACAACAACAACTAAATGAGAATAAAAAGTTTTGGTAACTAAAAACTTTTCCTCTTAATATATATATATATTCTTAAATACCACAAAGGTAATTTCATAGTTTTTTTTTTAACTCCCAGAAAATTACTTGGGATATTAAGGTACATCTAAAATGCCTAACTTTATATGGATTGGAAAAACGCAGCACACCTAAAAATCATTTTATATGTATAAAACAAAATACTTTTTTGACACAACATTGTCGCTGAATTAGACATTTTATAAGACAACAGTTATATCTTATGAATCGTAATAGATGGTACAAAAAGTTAAACACGGATGTACACAGGGTAACATACCTCCAAGTCCCAAAAGAATTATTCTGTCTTTTGTAATAATTTCAGTTATTGGAAGAACACTTTGAGGTCCAGTTGTGGTTGTTCTTTTTGACACATAAAATGGTTTTATGGAAAATGTCTGTTTTCTGAGCTTTATAGAACTCCATTTGTTATTATGGGTAGTGTTATAAAATCTTGGATATGTAGAACTTGAGTTGGAGAGACATCGTAAACATACTTGTCTGAGTTCATTCAATCCTAAATACGTCTTTGATAATGACATTTTTGTTAAAAAAAATTTATTTCATAAAAAATTCCTCCATTCTCAATGACCAATCTTATTATCTACACTCTAAAAACATGACATAAAAATATATGTTAAGAAAGAAGAGCAAAAGTTTCGGAGAGCAAAACCTGCCACAAATAGTCAAGCATTTTGTTTTGATGGTTTTTGACTCAAATTTTTTTGTCACAAGTCTGTTCTATAATCACTTTCTACAATGCCTTCCAAGGTCTGCAAGTTAAACCACTAATTACTACAGACAAAATGGACGAACTATAACAGAAGTTATCCAACCTTTCACACTGTTGTTTTTATTTTTTCTTATCAGCACAAACAAAGTGTGAATTGAAAACTTAAATGAGAATTGAGATAAAAAATTTGTCCCTGACTTTTTTTATTGATTCACAACTAGTTGATTGGTTGAAAACGTTATGTTCTACTTTACTTGATTAGTTGATTGGTGTGTAAAAAAATCCATGCAGTCATCAGAGCAATGGTATAGTTGATTTTGAAATAGTTTCATGGCATGAGCAATGACCTATATATCCACGTAACTTTTTTCCAAAATTAGTTTAGCCACTGCTTCTATTATGTAGAGCTTGAAACAATGATCAAGTAATGTATGGGGTAGTGTGTTTTTGATAAATGGTTAAGGCAGACATGTCAACTCACACGCATTGAGCGTGTGACACACGCATTTTCCTTACCTCACACGCTGAAAGAATATTGTTAAAGTCACACGCATTTCCTTTGAAAAAGCGAGAACCTCTATTTCCGAAAAATTTTTCTTCATCTCGAGTCTCTTTATATGATAAAGAAAATCGATTTCGTCTCTTCCATCTCAATTTCACCCTTTGTCCCACTCATCAAATCGATTTCACCCTTTGTCTCAGATCTTTTTTTTCTATGTACACCAGTTACAAGCATACTAAGACTATGTTCACACATTGCGGATAGGTTTCATTTAGGAATCGTTTTGTTCCGGAATGACGTGTGAACATGATTTTCGAAAAACAGAGGAGCGGAATCATTTCACTATTTATACGGAACAGAATCATCCCGTTTCGCATATCAGATTGCTTCGAAACCGTGTGAATGCGATGCCTACCCGCAACAAAAATCATTTCAGAACGACATCTATCCGCAATGTGTGAACATAGTCTAAATTCGTCCCGTATTTTTCTCGTTCCGCGGTATTCAAAACTGGCGGGTTAAATAATCGTGCAAAAGTAACACCAATTCGTGATATTTCTTAAATAGTAAAATGGCGGTATAGGTGTGCGGAAGTGCATTTTCCAACGATCGAGAGTGTCCAATTTTAAAAATTTTCCCTACGGCGCCAACCTAGGGGGCGCCTCCGGGAGATAGTAACAATAAAAATTGTCACGCATTAGGATTTACAAAGTTGGCGTCTCTGTTAAGGAGATATTGGGGTTTAAGTGTCTTTTCTTCTGGTGGGCAAAATTATCATTTAATTTTGTAAACTACTTTTTAGAGATTTATCCACAGAAGATTTTAGCAACGGTAAAACAGTTTCTAATTTCTTAAAAGTGAAAATAACCTGACCTGACATGGAGCATTCATTTGCTCGAGAGATTTTTTAAATTGGTCTGAAATCTTTTTTCTGTATTCAATAAATAATCTCTTATAATAGAATCAACAAAAGACTTTTGATACTGATTTCTCTCAAGAATCGTTTTTGCTTGCTTTCGTAAAGTGTTTTGTAAGAACTGCAAGCTGTAAAGATCCTGTGGATCATACCAATAACCACTGATTTGTTATTATTTCAAAGGGGTGAGGGAATGAAAGTTCATTATAGTAGTCCCGTATTAGTGGAGTTTGTATACCAAGTTGAAACTAACTTGTTTCCAGTGTGAATTATTTGCATATCGAGAAATACAATGGAATTATTATTATTTTCTCTCTCTTACAGTAAATTTTAAATCAGGGTGTAAGAAAATAACTTTGACCAGTGCTTATCAGATTCCTTTTGATTTCTCATAAAAAATCATTCATGTGAAGGTCATATCACCTAAGTGACACACCGTGAAATTAACTATGTGTAACTTAATTAGGCAAAAGGAAGTCAGATATGGCATGTTAAGAAAAAATCATTTTATACTTTAAAAAATGTGGAATAAAAGTCTTTACATTAAACACAGGGATTATTGATCTACCTTAGTGGAGTGTTTGTGTCTATGGGCTTGTGACACATTAATACACATATTTCTAATACAACAATATTTGGTCATGTATTCCTTATGAAGAACACCGATTTGATCCATCTTGAAGCTGTTCTGGGTTTTACATCGATACGCATAATTGCAACAGTATATATGTTTTTATTTGCCTTGAAGTCACATGTTGCCTAATTGAGCTACCACACATTGTGTAACCTATAGCTAAAAGAGGGTTGCCCAAGTAGTAGGTGTTTACACTGTCCAATTATGGTTTTATGGCTTGCCTTTATGACTTTGTCACTTCACGACCTTGTTTGAAAGTCTAGCTTATTCCTTAAGTTTTCTGAGTAGTGGGGTTTAAATGCATTTATCTAACAATGTGCCAAAGCTAGGCAACATATTATTTAGAAACAACTTTCTGGCAGCAGGAGGGGGAAGTTTGATAATTTAAAATCAACAGCAAATGGCTCCTCAAAACCAGTGTTCAAGCTAGTCAATTAGTTAACTAAGCACATCGGTTGGGAGGGCTAGTGTGAAAGTCCTAAGATCACTAGAATACAAATGTTAAAGAGGTACAGCAAAATATGACTCAGACTTGGAGAATTTAATGTCAGTCTGACTCTGAGACACAACTTGATGTAAGCCCTCATAGCACAATCTCGAGAAAAGTACCTACCGTAAGCGACTAATCTTACGACGCCGGTAAGCTTTTACTACCCGCCCCGAGAGAAAATGTTTTGCAGACTCCGATTTTCTCAGACTTCGTTTATTTCAGTCTCTGTTTACAATGGTTTACACAAGACTCGAGGTGAACTCAAAACCAGTTTGCGAACTTCCGTCCATATGGTAAATAAGTAGAATGAGTTAGGGTGACATTAACGACGAATGTAATGCAATTTGTTTCAAAGTCACGAAGACAAAACATTCGACCCTTTGCGGGACAAATTAAATTCAATTCGTGTCAAAAAACATGTGAACATAACACTTTTTACTGTAGTATGAAATTTTACTTCGGTTTCATCGAAACGCTGCCTTGAAAAGAGTAAAAAAAAGCGTGAGAACAAGGTTTTCTCTCCCTTGTGGTTTACACCTTTTTTCGGCAAAAAAAACAACATAAGAGGCCGATGCGGCTTGAAAAATCCCGGCCTTGACGACGACCTTCATATCATTCTCGTCCCCAGAGCTCTTTACGACAAACATTGAAACATAACTCAGCAGGACCCATCTGGTCACTTGATGGCTTCTGATTGGTCTATTATCTTCAAATATTTAGATCAGCGACAGATCTTAAGGTTTTATATATCCAGCAAGAAGAAAAATTGTATGATATGATATGAAGTGTTTCTTATTAATATTTGTGACCATTTTTAAATTGCTAGCTAAGAATGCCCTAGCAGCTGCGTGGTTTTCTATCGTCTTATAACATTATCTCTGTTTGTTCAATCTCATTTCCAAGGCTTTTTTTTCGCGGGAAATACACCAAGCATTCGCGAGATATATTTGACTTGGTAGGTAAACATTAAGAAAATGTGCAATATACGTTGGAGAACATAGCAATAAAAATACATAAATTTCTCATAAATTTTCTTCAGAAGCTGCTCTTGTTTATTGCAAGTAGCTAGCTACCATATGTTTAACAGAATAAAACCAAGGCTAATCTCTTCTCTAGTTAGCTAAATGTATAGTATATAGATAGATTACACAAACAGGTATTATGAATTGGTGATACAAAGTTGCCACACCTAGGAGGCGCAACAAAACGCTCACATTTTTAGGTGTTCATTCTCGTCCCCAGAGCTCTTTGAGATTAAAGAGCTCTGAGGTCGAGAATGGTAGGTGTTGCTTCATCGTGAAACCTAATAAGTAGTTTTGCAGAATATTTATAAACTAGATAGAACTCGCTAGTACTAAAAATAAAGAGTGTTACCAAAATAGAATTGTAGAGAATGATGAAATGACCCTTGTTGAGTTATGTGGAATATGTGTCCAATTTATTGAAAAAGTATAGCTTGTAAGATGAAGGAGCAATTCTTGTCAAACGCAAAAATGTATCTTAGGGAAAAAAGCTCTCCGCGATGATACTTCAGAAAAATCCATTCTGAACGTTTTGCTTGACATGTAAACACAATGTGCTTCATAGACACATGCTGCAACGTTTTCTTTATAGATGGTGGAATCAATAGTCGGCCATGTTCACTGTGAATAGCTCCAAAATTAATTAGCTCCAAATCTTAAGAGAACCATGTTGAATTTTTCTAGAAAAGGGACCTTTTTCCTCAAAACCTTTTAAAATTTGCGTTCATTTGTCTTAATAATGTCGGCATGTCTCAAACCATAAAACATCACTGAATCAGTTTTTCTAAATTGTTTATTTGATTCTTCTTGACGATGCAATTCAAGTGGCATACGACAATAACGACACAACGTTTCCCTATTTCGTCCTCATGGCCAGGGCCTTTTTTAGTTTCCATATAAATATAAAAAGATAAGAAGCCCTGCGCACTTGGTTGGAGGTTGAACTTTTCCCCAGACAGAATGCTAGGGATAGCTTAAAACAAAATTTTTTCGAAACCAGTAGACAAAACAGTTGCGAAATCACTTAGGCACGAAATGTAGGGAATGGTGTAGGTTTCTAAAGTTAAAGTCATCAAATATATTTCTTTCTAAAGCAGCTTGAAGACGTTGCAATTCCACAGGAGAACTCATAACGGCTGGTTAGAAAAGCCCTAAGTCACGAACTCATTCTCACAAACAATCAAATTTAAAATGGCGGTTACCTTGCAAGCAATGCACCCTAACCTATAGGCCTACTATGGCCTGTGTTTCACGCGAAGCAGAATTTTCAATTTAAGTTATTCTGCCAAGAAAAGTTATCTATACCTAATTTTGTACCATAAATTATCTCTCATTTGTCAGGAAGAGGATTCCACCTCAAAGAAATGAAACACAGACGTGATCATTGAGAAACGAAAACCCACGACATCGTCCTTGAAGCTTTTCTTGCCAGTACAAACGTCTTAAAATTAAAATTAGCAGCTTTTTTCGAAGTATTAACCAGAAATTAATCATCGATTGTATTGACTCAGATATTTTGCCGCCCATCTTTTTGCTGCCTTAATTCTTTGTCAGTCCCACGGAAACTAAGACTGCGCATGCGTCAATAATTACGGTCACATGTTGCATCAGAATTCTAATGGGTGTTATTGTCAATGGCTAAAATATGGAACATATGTTATTAATTTGTTTTATGTAAAATGTAATATTACTATTCAACTTATCCTATTGTTATAGGCAATTATGTGTACTTTATTCAATTGCATAGTTTTTGTATTTTTGTATAAAGTAGTTATACACATTTTTTATATATGATCACTGAACGATGTAGGCGCCTTAGCATTTAAGGTGGGTACATCAAAATTTTAGCAAATCTCCTAATATATAGAATGGTTTTTATACGTTGTTTTGACCCACAAAACTTCCTAAATTCTGTGACCATCCTGAACATTTTAAAGTTTTGACCTTGTTCTTATTATAGCTTGTGTTTGTATAAAAAATGTGTATAAGAAACATTTCACTGAAATTGTAAAAAAATGATAACCTAGGTATGCACATATATATAAACATATGCAAATTTTTTTTAGCAAATTTTTTGCTTTATCAGCCCTTTGAAAATCAGTTTCTTGTTAAAAAAGTCATAATGTTAAATCACTTTTACTGAGTCCACTCCATACATTTTAGACAATAATTTTAAAATGAATATTAGTTTAGAACAATTTAAAAAGGTACTAAAGAGTCTCATTCTCAAAACTGACAATGATGTAACAATTTTTTTAATCGTTTTATCCTACTTTAATTCAATATTTTTAAGTTTTTAACACATTATAAGCTGTAAATAGCTCAACCACGGGGCTTGATGATAAGACGGTCCACGTCTTCTACTTGCTCCGGCCAATGTATTTATAATTTTAGTAACTGATTATTTGTATTCTTTTTTAACGGCGAAATTTATCTTATCTATCTATCTACATAAGTAATCTTACTTATGAACTTCCACTGGGCAATTGGACAGTTTTATTCGGCAAGTTTGACTGCTGCATTTTTATTCCAACCACGTGAGCAATGCATTGTTCTACCTTTTTCGGTACAGGTTTGGAAGGACTCAACTGCATCATCTCCAGTGTTGTAAATGACAACGCTGGAGAGCATGTGTGCGATTGTGCAGACAGCAGTTTAAATGAACAACCACATGTTCCCTTGACAACTCGTGTGTTTAAAATCCTGGAAATGCACAAACCAGGCGAGACATCCCCGGGTGTTGTTGGGATGCTACAGGTGGGACATCTAATTGAATTTTCCAACGAATTTGTTAAACACAAGGCACAAAACACGTGGTTACATTCGTTTATCATTAATGGCCTTTTTAAAATATTGCTACACAATGCACAAATCGGATGTTCCCAGTTGCCTTCACTGATGTTTATGCGTGAGAGTACGTTTCCACTATAGTTAAAAAGTTCAGAAGTGTTTCTGTAAATTTTATTAAGTTCTAGGGGTGTCCAAGTTTTTTCTGCAGAATCAACAGCTTTGTGTGTTGGGTTACTACCGCCCCTTCTTTTCATAGGTTTGCCACCTCTCTTTTTTTGTGCACTTAATATGCGTGTTTTGCACTCGGTGTCTTCATGTGTATACCATTTAACAGGCACCATAGCGGTAGTTGAGTCACGATTTAGGACATTACTTATTGTAGCAAAGCACGAGTGACAGAATTTTTTTGGATGAATGCCTGCCCGATCAGAATAAAAATCAGCTCTGAAAATACTGTCCAAGTTCTTTATATGCTCTTGGACAATATGATATCGATTAGGCAGAGTTTTTCCTCATATTCGACACAGCTTATTCAACTGAGCAGGTGTAAATCCCCAGTAGCCATCTTGAACTTTAACAAAAATTTTGAAAAAAAAGTACCTAACGTTTGATACAATATCAATTCGTAATGTACTGATACACCTACAGTTCTTTTTTTATTCAAAGCTCGTTACTATCTCGGAATGATTTATATAAAAATTATCTATGGGATAACTTCGTATCTGAAAATATTTTACTTTAAGTTGGCATGGTGTCCACAGTCTTCAAAATGGAGGGTGAAAGTTTTTTGTATTTTTTAGCTAGGCAACAAACGAATGGCTTTGTATTTGAATTAATCTCATTGGTATAGGATTATATTTTATTTAAACCACTTAGTTTCCAGTCCCTAAGTTAGTTTATGTGATTAAAATGCCTATTAAACCTGGTGCTAGCTACCCTAAAATTTGTTTACTTTTAAGCGCATCTCGCCCCAGTCCTTATTTTAATTTTTTTTTTTGACATGCGCAGTCTGAGTTTCCGAAATCTCGCTAGCTGAAACAGTCGTGGTCCTGTAAATGTTATAGGTATTTGTTTAATGAGCTACATTATTTTTGCTGTGCTAGTAGCTATATAAATCTTGCATGACATGCTAGCGATTCCTCTTTGATCAGCACCAAAAATAAGGTTTCTTTCTCTTTTGACTGCCAACTTTTCATGATGAGCAATGAGTGTACACACAACTTGAAGCAATTAATAACCAAGTTTAGGTCTTGAACTTTCATAATATACACTCTTATGTCAGTACTGAGTATCCTTTCTTTATATAATTGTAAAATCAATATATCGCACCAGTTTAAGAAGTGAAAATACAAAGGAAAAAGTGACTAATTCTCTGTGTGCTACATGTTTTCCCTAGCAAACGCCTTACGCTCTGCGGGGGATATAAAAATTTGTCCCTACAAGCGCTTTGCTAGTGCCCAGACCTGCGCGGTATGAAACTCCGTAATTACCTTTGTAAAATTTCATCACTTTACGTGTACCAAAGTTTGGTCTGATTTATACAATGTGGTGCGCAATGTGGTGCGCAATGTGGTGCGCAATGTGGTGCGCAATGTGGTGCGTAATGTGGTGCGCAAACAACATATTGTATTTTGTTTAGAAAGGAATTTTTTCAATTGTCTTCAGGGGAATTGACTTTAAAGAGAACTACGTAGAGTTTAGATGCTTTTATTTTTTTTTTGGCACCATCTAAAAATCTTTGAAACACGTTAAAACGTTTTTCTAAGGGCAGTTCAACTTCACTGTCCACCACTGTCCACTGTAGAAAATGAGATTAAAGCCTCTATTAATCTCATTTTCTATCGCAGAGGTGTTAGCAATATCCCTAACAGACTCGAATACGTGTACGTCAGCTAATGGTTCACGGAATCGAATCTTCTTAAATAAAGGTACTGGTTCAAAATCAAGGCTGATGCAAGAGACTCGTGTAACTGCTGAAGTGAATCGTAGATATCTAAATAATAAATAAAAAAGTCAAAAAGGAAGAGGACACTCAAAAAAATATCTGGAATACATAGTAGGCTGGATAAAAGAAAATTTTCATTTGTTCCTCGGGTCATTAATGAATTGAACATTCTACCAGAGAAAGCAGTGTCTGACACTTCAATAAACTTTTTAAAAAGTTTATTTGGTGGTTCCCCCCCAAAAAAATGTCTAAATTTCAAGAATTGTCTTTTACCTGTTTTCTGACAGCAAATTCATATTAGAATACTGTGGCAAGTAGTGCTTATGACAAATTTAGATTTTTATTGCGCATTCTGGCACTTTTTCCACCCAACAGCAAATATAACTGCATAGCAACGCCCATAGCAACCATTTTCACATTTTTAGACAGCTTTTCGGCCCCTCCGTCGATGTTTAATTCTTTGCCATAGCTAGAGGATACTTTAGGGCCTCCTAAGGCAATATATGACAATTCTGAATATTAAATGAGGTGTTCCACATGCAGTCAGAAAGCTGTCTTAACGATGCACCCTGCGAAGTGAACTCGTCAGAGTTTACTCGTCATCAATTAGACTTAAGGTCTTAGGTATTTGGTGCTTTTCAGGTCGAAATAGTGCTGGCGTACACCTTTTGTCCATCCACAAGTCAAGAATGTCCATAAAATAATCTTTAAACACGTTTTTTGCCGTTTAAGTTCGGAATCCACGCAAAGCAAGAATTCTCAAGATCGAAGCACACATGCTTTACAATTTCTTCTGTGGATGCAGGCATTAGCATTACCTAGTGCTTAACTGAAACCGATTTTCAAATCGAAGTTTTGTCTTTCAGTTATCTTGTCGAGATATTGCCTGTTTCGCCCTGTTTTAGCTTTTCTTTCGTCCAAAAAATACCGCATCAGATCTCTGGAAGACGAGTCAGCCTTGCGAAAATGCGCTTCGCTCAATCCATACACGTGACCCTTGAGGAACATACGCGGCCAAAAAGTCGCTTGAATTAAAGCATATTATTCAGTTATTTGGTTAGGCGTCGAGCAGCAAAATGTCATATTTTGCCTATACTTCTCCTGGCAACGGGTAACTATGGCAACCAACCAATGAAATTTTTGACTTAATTTTGTCGTACTGTCACATACATGTTAAAAAGGAAAAAATAGTCCAGGGTGCGCGTATTGTTATAGGTTTTTCTTCCGAAACACACTAGTTCCAAATGCAAAGTACATGCAACGAGAGTGTTCGTCTTGCAATAGATTTGAATTTCAGATCCCAGTATACAGCGTGTTGAAACAACAAAACCAGAGGGGGGGGAGGGAAAGGCGAAGATAAAATAAATTAAATACGAAAAAGTCTTAGACTAAACGTGATTGGATTATGTATGGCTGGACCTGCTTAGTTACTTAATACGAATAAAGGTCCAGAATTTGCAATCTCGCCACTCCGACTGAAAGCTTGTGAAAACACCTCTTCTCAATCTTTCTCAGTTAGCAAAGTTGTTTTCGGTGGATGGAAACCTTTTTCTTCTTCAGCAATAAGTTTGGATTTAGATTGACAACTTCGTTACGCAACGAAGCCGACAACTGACGTGGTAGTTGACGCCGATCATGTTGAGAACACTGGTAGACAATTGAGTATAATCTTTCGGCATTGCTATTAAATTTTTTATCGGCTACAGCTTTGTTAAAAAAACGTAAATTCTGAGAATTTACGTTTTATCAGAAAACGTTTATCTGCAGGTGGCGGCAACATGCTTGAATACGAGTAAGATCTTCCTTCGATTTGTATACTTTGCGCCACTTGTCAACAAATTTGGGTCAACGAAATAACATTAAATAAAGTTACATATATTATCATTATCAGATAAATAATTTATCTGGCTTTTAGATAATATATACTAAAATTATCTCTGGATGATGGCTAAACAAATGCAACCTACGGAACATGTGCCTAAAGTATGTATAGTATCTTTTAATTCAATCATTTGGTACAGAAGATTACTGAACATCAATTTACAGAATACCATTGTTAATCAAATTCATAATTTTTTCCATAATTACTTTCCATACATTTGAACTGCCTTAGTTAATAAAAATCAACCTCGATAGGACCTGTTGTCTCTTTTTGCATATCGGACAGCGAGACGAACATGTCGTCAGACCTATCAATAAGCGCAGCGCCGATGAGAAACAAATAGCCCTGGGAACCAGGTTGAATAAAAATGAAACAAATCCTTTCACCTCTCCTGTATGAGTGGCTTCTGTAGTACTTGTGCAACCTAAGTTCCGAATTTTTAAGTCTACAAATCTGACGACAAAAGCTGGTTTATTTTTAGAGAACAACGTCGCAGCTACTTGTAATGTATTACTTTCACATCAGTCAACGCAGATTCTTAAATTAAGAGCCTCTAAAATGCAATGCGTGAATAGCAGTGCGTTAAATGCAGGCAAAGTAGTTGGGAAGGGTTGCTATTGGCGTTGCTATACAGTTTTTGAGCAGAAGCAACCTTGCCGTCATGTTCTCCGATAAATTTTGTGTTTGTTCTGGGAAGATCGTCCTAGGTCTAATAAAGAATAGATAACCCCTCTTAAGGGATTCCTCTACTTAAAAAAAGGTATAAAAGGAAACTTTTTCCTTCACTGATTATTACCTTAATTTGATTAATCAGATTAATCAGCGAATCAGCTATGTCAAGATGTTTCGCGAACATTTTTTTTTTTTGGATGAACGATTTTAAGCTTTTTTGCGAAGATTTATTTTCACGGAATCTAGTGTTTTTTTGCTCAATTTTAATTTATATCATGTCCTATTTATTGAGATAAGATAGCTTTAATTATTGCATTTGGTCAAAGCACTGAGACTGATCATTATTTTTTATAAAATTTGGAGAAACAGTAGAGAAGAAAAAGCTAAAAATCATTATTTTTTTTAAAAAAATTAATTTTAGCGAAAAGGTCATTTCTAGTAATTTTGCGAATATTTATTGTCTGTCTTTGTTGAGAATTCTGTGCTTTTCACCAATGCCAAAATTCCGATGTTAAAGTGAAGCACCCTCGTCCCCAGGGTTTTTTGCTTTTTCGATATAAGAGATGACGTGGAAAAATATTTTTCCCTGTCAATCTCTCATATCGAAAAGACAAAAATCCCTGGGGACAAGGGCAACGATATACATGACTATGAAAAATGAGAAACTTTTACTAATATGAAGGGAATATTTTTCCTCGAAAGTAAAATCAGAGCAAACAAGGCTGCGCATGCTTAGATACGTTTTGCCGTCAAACTTTTCCAACGGAAAATTTGTTGAATTTTTTTGCCGTGATGATTCTCAATCTCGTCCCCAGAGTTTCTTTTTCCCTTTCGATATGCGTTCGCTCCCAGCCACATATTATCAGAAAGCGAAAAAGAAGCCCTGGGAACGAGATTGAATGATTCTCTCACTTGCATGCTCAAACTGTTCTGGCTCGGTACCGGCTGTTAAAATACAACATGGCAGCAGAGAAACGTGATAATTAATATGGTACATCTAAATTTTAAACATTAAACCTTATTTTTTTGGGACTATTAAATATAGCAATATAGTAAACCAGTGCTATATATTATGACGAGGTAAGTGGTAGGCGCCTACCTTCTTTGTCATTTGTGTATGGCGCCAGCTAGCTCTAGTAGTTGTTACAACTCTTGCACTTTGTGACCGGTTAGATTCCCTGGCAGCAATACTGGCAAGTGAATATGATCAAAGCCTTGGTTTAACTCCAGCCATGTGAGGGGAGATGGGGGAGATAACCAGAGACAGTGTGTGGGTGCCAATTTGGATGTTGCAGGGAGTTGTTTGTGGGTCATTTCAACCAATATGACTTAGGGTTGGTGTTCCGTACGAAATTGACCCGTTGTAGCTACGAGGTTGGTCATTTTTGGCGCTTGTACGAAGATGGGCAATTTTGTACGAAAATGGGCATTACAATTGCTGTACAAAAATTATGCAACAAATAATTTGGTTTAGAAATGAATATCTAAACAAACATTGTTAAATACATTTCAGTAGTAAGCATGATATAAAATCTTAAATATTCTCTGAACGTTAATTTTTGACCATCATCTAATGATTGTACCAACTTCGTATAACCTAAATAATTCAAGCTCTACCCCAGCACCTTTTACTGTGGCGTCTATCAGAACTATCAGATCAGAAAGCGCATCAGCGCTGTTGAGAAGTCCTGGGGACGAGGTTGCTAAATAACTGTGTACAACGTTGGGCCAATGTCATTGCTCCCACTTAACTTGATTCTTTTTAATCCATACCAACTTCGTACAACTTCAAATACTCTATACGAGGTTGGGCCTACTTCACTTCTTCTAATTTAGTTGAATTTTTCTGATTCAAACCAACTTCGTACAATTTAAATAACCGTGTACGAGGTTGGGCCAACGTCACTTCTCCTACTTAACTTCAATTTTTTTTACCATACCAACTTCGTACAACTTAGATTGCTGTGTACGAGGTTGGACCTACTTCACTTCTACTTAAGTTGAATATTTTTTAACCATACCAACTTCGTACACCTGAGATAACTGTGTACGAGGTTGGGCCAACGGCACTTCTTAACCTGAATTTTTCTGACTTAAACCAACTTCGTACAACTTAAAATACCAAGACACAGATGAAGACTACTATATATTATCATTATGTCCTTTACATCGATTTTTTGTTGTTTATTCTGTCAATAATATAATAATGGCAAAATCTCTCTCCTCCATTGCATCTCCCTTTCTTCTTTGTGTTCTACTTTTTTCTCTATTAAAGGAAAGTAATCGTTGTGTAACTATCTAACTATTTTTATGAAATTGTTTGCGATCAGGCTTATAATTAATTTTTAAATACCTGCTTCTCTTTGTTGTTGACGCTGCTGGAAATCTGGAATATAAGTTAAAAAGGAAAACTGATAGTAAATGTTATTATACAATTTTTTGTAGCAACTCAGAGAAGCTATACTGACCATTTTTTGCAATATGTGCGTTCGAAAAAGCACTCGAAAAGGATTCGAAATTCACCTACCTTTTCCTTTATCGAAATGAATTAAAAGGTTAGAAAAAATAATGTATGGAAAGTTTTTGCGTTCTTCTCCGTTCTCACTCAATTATTAACACAACCAGCCACACAAAGGCACTGGGGACAACGGTGATTTACAGGTTTTTTGCAGGAGAATTCAAAATAATGTCACTACCATAAAAACCATAGAAAGGTTAATAAAAAAAATCAATACCATACCTGATATAACCTGATTCGAATCAAAGAGATCAAATTTATACTTACAAGCACTAGTACCACTTTTTAAAAACATCATTGTTTATTCTCTGGAAATATAAATCAAAGTATAAAAAATATATATCTAGCTATTAAAATAGCATACTCATATTCATCATTACTATTTGCATAAAATGTAACCTGCTCGCCTCATTGGTATTTTTCCAAAGACACATCTAGATCGTAAAATAAATGTATTCTTTTTTATTTAAAAATGAAATAAAAGAAAAGAAGATATTTAAAAAAAGTTATTATCTTGTCTTTTTTTTTTTGACGAAATTCCCCACTGTACGAAGATGGTCAGTTTTGTACGGAGATGGTCACTCTCAGCGCTACGGCAAAAAAGCCCAACTTCGTACAGTGAATGACATCGTACGGAACACTGGAATAAAGGTCGTCAAAATTGTTTCAAATTTACACCATTTGATCACTTCCATAAGTGAAACAAATTCTGATAATTTCAGCTTGATATAGCTATCTTTTTTATCAGTTTTTATGGCCATATAGCTAGCTAGCTAGCTAAAGGTTTTAGCAAGAACGGAAAATTCTCTAAAATGCGGCCAGTAGCATCTTTAGGGTTAGTCAAATTACCTGCCTTTTAGATGTTCCTGTAATACTCAAAAAGTTGTATTAAAATAATGCAGATCCAACTTTTACATCATTCACGTTTGACAACTAAGACAAATTAAAAATGCTAGAAATTGCAAAAAATTTTAAATCTGAAATTCTTCAAATGTGAATGTCTTGAGGACAAAAAAAGCTTTTTAAAATTTTTTAAAAAAACTTGTTAACCAACTTAGGCTCTATAATATAAGTCCAACATCATTTTACACCTCAGGTTCCCTTTAAGTAATAGCAAATTGTTGGTTCTCTGGTGATGACTTAAAAGTACTGCTCTGATGGTCACTTAAAATTCTTGCTGGTTCATGGGTGGTTACTTTTTTAATAACCACATATAACAACACGCCACTCTTTTCTGCAAAATAAATATTTTTATTACATAATATATTACTATAAGTATTATTTTCTCCATACTGTATTGATGACAGAGCCATACAAGAGCCATTACAAGCAAACACATATATATATACAGTAACATAATACACAAGAAAGAAATTTGGTAACCAGCTATAAATTTATGAAACATGCCATGTATATATACTTAACAGAGTTTATAATTTCTGAAAATCAGGAAGAATCTTGTATTGACCAAATAGTCAGGAAATGACAGGGGAAATCTTTGTTTTAATGCATGGGCAAAAAAATCAACAAATTAATTTTTGCTAAGATTTTCTTAATTCTGTTGTACATAATTGAAGAGTGCTAAGTTTTCCATGGTTAGGTTTTCCATTCATTCTGATGATAAAGAAGAAATAGTTAGTTCATATTTATTTCAGGTCTTAAGTTCTAATTTCGATGCTAGCATGTCAAAATTTTAAACTCAAGTTTCACGAAGTCAGGGAAAATAGTATGTTTTGATACAGGGAGAATTATATCATTTTGATGCTACTTTGTCAGGGCTAGATAGAGAACATTATTTGAATACCATGAACCCTATAACTACAACAACATTCTATTTTTAGCATGTAACTGGTGTATATATATATAGAACAAACATGACATCTATCATCCATTTTACAGCTCTTTCTGGAGCACAAAATGAAGGGCCTCTGTGTTATTTGTTACAAGTAGATGAATTCAAATTTCTTTTGGATTGTGGATGGGATGAGAATCTTGATCCTAACGTAGTGGACAATATTTGCAGGTTTGTTTTTAGATTTAAAGGGTTTAACTTTCCAGTATCCAGATATCTGGATATGTGGACAAAGAGAAATCATTTCAAGTTTTTTTTAAAAATATATATTGTCTAACTTTTGAAACTTTGAGGTAATTTATATTAACTTTTTCTTGAGTAATATTATATATATATACTAGTCGGTGACCCGTGGAAAAATCCACGTGTTCACCCGTCCTTTATTCACCGCAATTCGTATGTCTCGCTACTGCGGTTACCATTTTGCGTGACAGACAGACGCATACTGGTATTATAATATAGATATAAGTAGAATGATTTTCTTTTACAAAAAATACAGTAAAACATAATAAGGCTATATACAAAAGTACATACAATTTACAAGTTATATGTGAGTATAAAGCATAAAGTAGCCTTTTATTGCCAAGAAACAACCCATGCAATAGTGTTTTGGACTTGGTGTAGTGTAAAACGAAACTGTAATAAATGCTAGCACATATTTTAGTTTTTTCTTGATTAATGTAAAAATTTATCTAATATAGGCATGCACATTCTATTGATGCAATTTTACTGACACACCCTGACATCTACCATATTGGTGCACTACCATATCTAGTTGGAAAATGCAACCTTCACTGTCCAGTGTATGCAACTATTCCTGTATACAAGATGGGACAGATGTTTTTGTACGACTTTTATCAGGTGAGTATAGTCTGCAAGTTTGTTATTTTGACACTAATCTTCATGTTCTAATACAGCTGTTTTTTTATGAATACATCCTTTTATTTGCTTTTCAGTCCCACCAAAATTATCAAGAGTTCCCACATTATACCCTAGATGATGTTGATTCCGCTTTTGACAAAATTATTCAGCTGAAATATTCGCAACATGTTAGTCTCAAAGGTAAATATGTAAGATCAGACCTATAGAGGCACACAATGGTTTATGGTAACATGTGCTCAATCTTTCAATTTTTACTAAAAGCTGACAGATACAGTATTGCACAAAGTGTAATACTTCTGAATGACATTTTTTCAATTTAATTATATATATAATTTTCTTGTAGGCTGTGGCATTTCTATGTATTAACTATACCATTCATTTTTCTTTAATGTCACCGAGTTATCCTAGTAAGAAAATTATGTTTCTCAACTAACTGGGATTTTACTTTTTAACTTAAAGGACGGGGCCATGGTCTAAGCATTACACCATATGCTGCTGTCACATGATAGGAGGTACAATGTGGAAGATAATGAAGGAAGGTGAAGAAGATATCATATATGCTGTTGACTATAATCATAAGAAAGAAATGTAAGATCTGATTCTTTATAACACAATTTAACCAGAGCGAGATGGGTGGGGCAGGTATGGTGTTTTCCTCCCTGTGCCCCCTCTAAACTTTTATTTTAATTGAATTTTTTTATATTATTTTATTGAACCTGCTAGATCGTACTATAAAGCACATGTTATATCATGTTATTTGCATTACTGTAATTTCAAGCATACAATTTTTAAAAAAATTTTGCTCATAAAATATTATTCAAAATGTAATTTGTGGAAATAAATATACCCAAATTTGTCTCAATGTGTCTTAAGGATTTAAGTTCATTTTGCATCCTCTTCCAACACCCATAACATATTATTAATAATGATTAAAATGCATTTGTCTTTTCATACAGTTTTTTTTCTTTTGATTAGGAAATTGTGGTTTAGTAATAATGCACTTTCATACTTTTCAGTTTGACTTCTATTGTTACTAAATTTATTTGTATTGAACTTTAGTCATTTAAATGGCGCAGTCTTGGAGACTCTAAGCAGACCGTCACTTCTCATAACAGATGCTTTAACAGTACTTAATGTACAAGCACGACGACGAGAAAGGGACATACAGCTGATGAGTATGTTATAATGTACCTGGACTTTTTGCTACTAACATGGATTTATTTGGCAGAGGAAATTATTAAAATAGCGAGAGCTTCTCAAAACTTAAATAGCATTTACCTCTTTATATCTTTCTAAGATTTTTATCTGTTTACCTAAGTGGGAATGAAAGCTGTGGTTTTAAAATAACATGAATAAAAATACACCCAATTTTTCTTACTTTTAGATACCATTTTATCAGCAGTACGTAAAGATGGAAACGTCTTGTTGGCTGTTGATACCGCTGGTCGCATCTTAGAATTGACACAGTTGCTTGTAAGTAAATATGTCAACTTGCAGGAAGAATTAAAAAGAAATCTAATTCGAAGTTTGTTATAGCTATTTCTTAATTGGTAGCGTTATATTTCAAGTGATATTCTTCTTCATAAGATAGGATAAGATAAGATAAGATAAGATAAGATAAGATAAGATAAGATAAGATAAGATAAGATAAGATAAGATAATTTTATTAATCAAAAATAGCTGTACGGTTCAAATAATTAAATAAAATTGGTAATATGAAGAGAAAAAACAAAACAAAAAACAAACTATTTTTGAAGGGAGACCTTACCTAATAGCAGAAGCTAAGACGAGGATAAGGCCACCCTTGGACGAGTACAATAGACGGCACAGGACACACAAGACGGCACGAACATATATAATCACCAGATAAATGAACCGTGTGAGAACAAAGGGAAATTTGTTACAAATTAATAAGAGGCAATAAAATATTTCTTTAGATCACTTTTAAGACCAAAGTAATCTATGGAAACTTTTTAGTCATTGATGTCTGTATCTTATTCCAGGATTTAATGGTGTTAAATCTAATAGAATTTTTTACATAATAGGACCAGTTGTGGCGATCAAAGGATTCTGGGTTATGTGCATACTCATTAGCTATTCTAAATAATGTCAGTTATAATGTGGTGGAATTTGCAAAAAGTCAAGTATGCCGTTTTTTTAATAAATTTGAAATTTAAGGTTATGCATGTCAGCTTATTGTTAGTTACTTAGGAAGGGTTGCACCTTTACGAACATTTTGTGAAATCTTGGCAAAGTAGTCATAAATCCTGTTAGTGCCAAACTAATTTAGGAAAAATCAGGAATTTTTAAGTTTTCTATTCATGTGTATGATTTTTTATGATTAAGCGAGGCCAAAAATAATGTAGTAGGCCTACATGGGATTGTGTTAGAATATTGCAGAATTAAGAAAGGGATGTAAAAAGTCTATATTGCAAAAAGTAATTCTGTCAAAGGAGGTAATGAGGGCATACATTATTTTACACAAGAAAGCTAATCTGCATAATAAACATTCCTTTTACAGACATGAAGATTGCAGGTATGTACTGTTAGCTGCTAACCTGTAAAATATCAATAAAAAATAATAAATGGACAGAGCTCTCACCTAGAAACATTTTTTAAGTTATAAGAGGATATGCTCTATGGATTCAAAAAAAAATTTACTGAGACACAACTATGTCTCTTATAAAAGAAGGAAAGAGTATAACTTGATTAGTCAAGACAACGAAAAAATGCCACTACTAATGCTGCAAAAAAGATTTTTGTTTGTTGGAGATAAAAGTATGTAAACTAATTAAATTTTTAGGTTGAATGGATGAGTGATCGTATGATGAAAACATTTGAAACTGCACGATCAAACCCATTTGCTTTTAAGTAAGCTTTTGTAATTTCTTGTGGCTTTGTTTTTGAAATAAACTAAAAAACACCAAAAAATTGTAAATTTATTATGATAAGTGGAAAACCAACAAACATATTATAACGATACATGCTTTGTTTATTTAGAATATAACTCAATGCCATACAATGAAAGATCTTGAACAGATTTCATCACCAAAGGTATCTAAATGTTCTTGACATTGAGTTTGAGAACTGCTAAATTCCCATACACTTTCAGTAAAAGTGATTGCTGCTGCTGAAACGACTTTTATAGATGTCAATCATGTTAAATGTTTTTTTCTCAAATTACAAAATAGAAAGATGGTTGAAGTTTTTTTGGCGTATAGTACCTGATATACTATATTGTATATATTTCATAATTCAGATTTTTTAGAGGCTCATTTACCTCCATACAGGTTGTACTAGCCAGTCCTCAGATTAAACAGTGGTTTCTCACGAGAGTTGTTTATCGAATGGGCGTCCAATCCAAAAAATAGTGTCATCTTTACATATAAAACTGCTCCTGGATCCTTAGCCAGAACATTAATTGACAATCCTAACATAGGAGTTGTTGAATTAGACGTACGTATGTTGTTGATATCTACTTGGGATATTTTACTATATCTGATAGGCAAACAGGGTTCATTGGAACCTTTTTATTTAATGGTTAGGATTACAAGGGCAATTATTCCCCTTAAAAGTTTTTCAAAAGTCTTAATAAAAATCGTCTTCAAAATTTTAAATTAGTCTTCAAAATGTTAAAAAAGCTATTTAACTTCAAAAAGGAAGTGTAAGATTTCTATTTAATATCCTTACTTTTGTCCTCTGTTTGAAGTGTGGTCACCCTGTAAAATTCCTCTTCTTATAAATTTTCAACTCATCCATGTCACATTTAGGTTGCACATAAAGTGAAATTGGAAGGAGCTGAATTAGTGCAATATTTAGAAGTTGAAAAGGAAAAGGCAAGACAATTAAAATTGACTCACAAATCCATAGAATCAGAAAGCAGGTTCGTTGTCAATGTAGACAGTGTTTTTTTTCATGATATTTATATTGTCCCTTCTAATTTCATACTTGTTATTTGTTAATTTTAAAAGATCCTTATTATGTTGAATTTAGTCCTTGGCGAATGTATTCTGTAAATAAACTGATTTAGCAGGTTTTGAATTTTGATGTTGTTGTTGTTTTCGTTGTTGTTGTTGTTGTTGTTGTTGTTGTTGTTGTTGTTGTTATCATTGTTGTTGTTGTTGCAGTTGAGGAAGGATAAAGAAAGAGAAGGATAAAAAAATTCATTAGCAGGTTGTCTTAGCGGGTTTAATACTTCCTCGAAATCACAAAATCTGATGTGCGATCCCAAGTTTTGTCAACTCACCATATTTGTAGCACCAATTGATTAATCTTACCTGCATTTTACGATGCTAGGAGTTCATGGTCGTTTGTGTTGCCCTGCCTAGGCAATCACTTATTAACTTCTCTCAGTATTTGACAAATCTTCTTCTACTTTAATATATTATTTACCTTTTTTATAGACACGAAAATGTTTTTAAAGAAGAAAGCGAGAGTGAAGATGAAAATGAAGATGCAACAATGAATGCAACTAAATCGAAATATGATCTCATGTTGACGGATGAAAAGGTAGAATAGTCTGTTTGAGTATCAAATCTAGTGTAGTTATTCGTCCATGCTATGCACTAAATTCATGGATATAAAAGTGGGTTTTTAAAATGTAGTAGTACACTATACAACATTTTTAGTGGTTGACTAGTTCGTTAATGGTTGAAACTCGAAACGATAATAAAAGTTTCGTGTCGTTTTAAAATTTAGCGTGGTTTTTTTATGTAGTTCGAAAACATTTTTTTTTTTAATATATACTGTTTTTCTTATTTTCATTGTTATGTTCTACTTTTTTTTAGCTTCGTCACAAAAGCAGTTTTTTCAAACAAGCGAAAATTTATCCAATGTTTCCCTACAAAGAAGAACGTTTAAAGTGGGATGATTATGGAGAAATTATCAAGTACGTCCACACTAGTTCTTAAACTGTTACTAAGGAAACAAAAAACCAGTATATAGAGACAAACCTCCTCTTACCTTAAAAATAAAATTTAATTTTCGCGAAGTTGGCAAGCCCTAATATTTCGCGAGCATTAAATTTCGCGAATTGTTTGAAAAGTAATGTTCGTGAATTTCGTGAATAACGAATTTCCTGACAATTTTCGCAAAATTAACAAAACCTTACGAATTTCGCGAAATTTGATTCTCGCGAAAATTAATTTCCTTAAGGTATTTGTTGTCGATGTTATAATTATGCGGTTATTTCTTCTTTGATGGTATATATTTTGTCTTGTTTGACTAGTAACTCAAATTGTTGATCTTGTTTTGTAGACCAGAAGAATACATGATCACTGAACCTACAACATTAGAAGAAGAAGTACCAGAGAGTACGTTTCAAGACATCAAAGAAGACATGGAAGTGTTAGGTAGGTACAACAAACTGTGTGTAATAATGAAACATTACGTTTTTTTGTGAGAAACTGGTTGAGAAAGAAGTTTACTAAATCGTGCCAAGTATAAGATTCTAAAATTAAAAAATATCACTATTTTGTTATATCTAAATAAATATTCGAAAATACAGTGGGGAAATCGTACTTTGAGGTAGTTTCCATGTGGAGCTTTTATGTACATGCTTTTTAAATTTATTAAAAGTCGGCTTAGTTTACTAAAACAGTAAACTTTCGAAGTAATTGAAAATATCTTAGCTAAATATAACCAATTGCTACGTTTCTGAACACGTAGGAAACAAACCTTTTTTTTTGGGGGGGGGGGAGATATAGAGCCTACCATAGTTGACTCTGAAAGTTGGAGAACTTTGCAATATCCTCAAACGATGCAGTTTGTGTACTGTAATAAAATCTCATTGTTGGTTGTGGTAATTAAAAAAGAGAGATAATGTTTTCCCCCATTTTCATTTGTTTGGGGTGGGAGGACCATCCTCCCTCTAACCCTAGTTGATACGGGCATTATTTATTATTTATTTATCTACGAATTTATTTTTTTTCTCTCTAAATAGAAATGAAGGAGATTCCAACGAAAAGTGTGATGAAGAAGTCACAGTTGATGTCAAGTAAGATTATGTTTACTTGACTGTAATATGCTTCACTAGCGCTCCTTCGCAGAGCCTTCTTTGTTTGATTATATAATTGGTGACCTATACTTTTAGATGTCAAATAACATATATTGATTTCGAAGGACGTTCTGATGGAGAGTCTGTCAAAAGAATTCTCACTTTGGTGAAACCAAGGCAACTTGTAAGTTGTGGGCCTGCTTACTTTCATTCACTTGATGTCTTTGTTGTATGCGCAATGATGCTTTCGCTTTTTCATATTCCTTACAAAGTGTTCTTTTTTTAAATTTATATCTCGTATGAATGTTCACCTTTTTAATGGTATAAAAATCTTAAATATATTAAAGAAAACGTTGTTTCGATATGCATGCTCAAATACCCATGATCCTATTGGTTCAACAACAATTATTTCCGTTGGGCGCACGAAGGATTATGGATTTTAGGTTAATGGATTTTAGATTTTTTTTATCTCTAAGCAGACATTACAAAAACAACCAAACACTGATTAAATATGTTTTGGGAACAAAAAATACTATTATTATTATTGAAATTGTTCACCCAGGTAGCCTCTTCAGTTTCTATTGGTGTTGCTATCAACGAGGGTCCTGCGAAGGGGGTCCCCTGAAAAGTCACTTACATGCCAGATTAATCCTAGATTCTCAATAAAAAGTTTACACGTGTTATTTTCTTTAGATAGTTGTGCATGGTACACGAAAAGCTACAAAAGCACTATCCGAATACTGTCGCTCCAGTAATACAATGAACGTTTCACGTATATTCACCCCGAAAGAAAATGAAATGGTGGACGCTACTAGAGAAAGTCATATATATCAAGTAAACAAGCGTTCTTTCGTTCCTTATCTAATATGCCTATATTAGCACCTGGTGTGCCAGGGACTAAAATATTGTATACAAGCCTGGAAAAGTGCATAATGGGGGGAATGGTTCCCGAGTATTGTCTCTGACCATTGAACATTGGCAGGTCATAAACGAGACCTCATTCAAAATTGCTTTCACACCTCTTGATTTTACATTTGCTTATTCTCTACTAGCAATCTTCGTAGTTGTCGTATGAAAACGGTTAATTCCTTGCTAATTTCTATACTGTGTTTTCAGGTGAAATTAAAAGATTCATTGGTCAGTTCTCTAAAGTTTGCCACTGCTCAAGACACGGAATTAGCATGGGTAGATGGCCAACTAGTGATGGAGGAGAGGGGAGAAAAGTTTGATAAAATGGAGACTGATGAATATAAAAGCAAAGATGTCGTACCAGTGTTGGAACAACTGCCCCAGAACTGGTAGGAGATATCATTTTTTGCCTTTGTTCGTACATTTTTCGCTCTTCCTTCGTTTATTCGTTTTTTCGTCTGTCTGTTCGCTGGTTTGCTCATTTCAATTTTGTATTTGTTTAGATACCCAGTCACACGACAGTTTTTATTGATGAACCAAGATTAAGTGATTTTAAACAAGTACTTACTAAATCTGGGATACAGGTATGTAGCCTTTTTCAAGCATTTGCTGGAGAGAGAAAAGAAGCGTAACTTCACAACCAATAAAGAAGAAAAATTGACATAGCAGATACGGCATAGTGGAAAATACTTCGTTAATGTAGTGTAGTGTTATGTAGTGTTTGTTTGCGTCACTTAACATCGCTTCTACGTAGCTACTGTAACGTCCCTTGACACACAGGTTATGTTTCACAATTTCGGATTGCTGATATTCCGAAATAATTTTTTTATTCGGATTGTTTCGTGTGCACGCTGTGTTCGGTATGATCCGGGAAATGAAAACGAAATCAATCCGCTCCGGTGTGTAGAGTAGCATGATTTTGCTCCGGAGTGAGTGTTGTAAGCAAAGTGTAAATAAATCATTACGCAAAAACTTGAAATGGCGGAAATAAATGTTAGCATAAACTGATGTTGTTATGTTACGTACTTTTTGATTTGTTGCTATTGTGGACACCCTTATTCGAATACATTTGTTTCGGAACAAAAACCAATCCGAAAAATGTGATATGATCATATAAAAATTTTATGACGGACGACCTGTTTGCATTCTTATTGAAGAAACGGTCGTTTGTTAAAGAGGCGTTCGTTTTATGTTAGCGTTTTTCTTCGTTGTCTGTTAATTAGTTTGGCATGAGAACTTTTTCCTATTACAAATTTGTCTTGATATTTGAATACTTTGTTTTTGATACAGGCTGAATTCGCTGGTGGTGTCCTTGTCTGTAATAATATTGTCGCCGTAAAAAGAGTGAATATTCAAATAGGTGTATCCCTTCCTTTCTGAATCCGTTTTCCTGTAAGTCTTAT